>PVJX010044713.1:0-13063 GCA_004027295.1 Dolichotis patagonum
GCCGCCTCAGCCGCCGCGATGCTCCTGCGGCTCCGCCTGCAGGGAACGCGCGGCCGCTGGGGCGGGGGCGGGGCTGGAGGGGGCGGGGCTGGGAAGGGGCGGGGCTCGGGCCGCGTCTGGCCTGGCTACCGGGGGTGTCCAGAGGCTGCGGCGCTCCGGCGCCCTCCTCGAAGCCGACTCGGTCTGGCCCCAGCTTCCAGCAGCCGCCCCCTGCCCGCGGCGGCTGGGCTAACGCCCCGGGAAATGCCGCGAGACTCCTCGAGACCTGAGGAGATGGGGTCCGTGGGGGAGGGGGCGTCGAAGTTGAGGGGCACGTGGAAAAGGAGCAGGGGGCGGACCCGGAGGGGGCGGGAAGAGATGGAGAACGGACGAGGGGCGGAGGAGAGAGCGTGGGCGGGCGGAGGGCAGAACACCTGCTGAGAGTCCTGACAGGTGACCCCTAGGGCGCTGGAGGGGCTGCAGAACAAGGCTGCGCCGAGGGCACCGGGAGAAAGGTCCCTGCAGTGCCGCCAAGGAACGCAAGCAGGCCAGGCGCAAGGTCTGCACGGAGGAGATGGTGGGACGGAGACGGGGAGGGAGAAGGGTGCAGCCGGCCGGTGGGTTGCACCGCCTTTCACGGGGGCCTCCTGACTCTGTACGGGCGCCTGGACAGGCGGGCTTCGCTTGTTTGGGAATGTTCCAGGGCTCCTATGGTCTCGGGAATCTACTGAGACAAGGGCTGGTTCCCACCCCGACAGGCATTGATGTGCCGCGTTCATCCTCAGATCTGGGCAGCCGACCCTTGAGTAGGCACTAAGATGAAAACGAGGAATTCGTCGGAATTTTCGAGCAATCCACGGGTGTCCTTCTGGGTTCATTCACCACACCTTTCAACCATAGATACTGTGCTGCTACCACATTGATTTGCCAGCCTGTTGTTTCCTTTTCGCTTTCTACCATCTGGTGGTAGGAAGAGATAGTGAAATAGATGGGAACCGTTCAGGCTGGATGAAAGTAAGACAATACAGAAATTAGAGCATTGACCCCTGAAAATGGAGGAAGCTAAGGGTTAGTGGACCAACCCAAAGGTGACAAATAAAAGCTGATCCCCTACCTAATGGACGACTGTCTCCATACCTCACCTATGATGATGGAGCAACTCATAAATTGACCACATCCTGGAATTTCTACAGAAAGACATTCTTATAACTGTTTAATTAGCTTTAAGAAATCCTCTGAGCCGAGGTCTTACTAGCAAGAGATCAGTGACAGCATCTTTCTAAATACTGTTCATGTGTGTCAGAGTGATCTAAACGAGAATGACGAAGAGTCAGAAGGCTCATTCACACGGCTTCTGAGATTAAAGTAGTGGTGGCATCAATGTCAGACTCTGAAGGAATAGATTAAAGAACCTAGAGATTAAGACTCTGAAGTGTTGAAAGCAGGGATGAATACTCAATTACACCTGCTGCATGCACCGTGGTGCCTCACTCATTACGTGTCTTGGCATATCATGGTCTAATCGAGGCAATGCAGCCACATGATACAATCTGACAGTTGGCAAACACAGAAACCTACAGAGCCTGGCTAAATCCACTGTCACCATAACTCTTTCCCCGCTCAGCCACACGTAGAACTGGTCTGAGATCTATTCACGTCCAGAGGTGGTTCTCATTGCTAAGTCTTGGGTCACTGATCATCCTAATTCTCTTCCAAAGAGACAGGCCCCTGAAAGTAATAGGTGTGTTTCAACATGGAAATAGCTCAGTTAGATTTGCAGTGGCCTGCAGCTGGAATGAAGATTCTTGGCTGGCTGCCCCATGCATTCTCAGAGCAGTGAGTCAAAAGTCATTGAACATAGCTGAATTTACTGGGACATTGTAAGAGAGTAGTACGAACATAGTGGCAGCAAAACTTGGCAGGGCTTAAAAATCAGCAGGCTGTTCTGTTCAACCTTACCCATCTCTGTCCTATGTGAGGAAGACATTTTTCTCATTGTATTATTTTGCTAGCTTCACGCAGCTGAAGACAGTTCACTTGAATTTTTTGGGTCTTGGTCTATCTCAGGACCTACTTTTTCTGTTGTTGTTGTTGTTTTCATTGTCATCCTTTTTCATCTTCTTTTTGTGCTGGGATGGCACCCAGGATCTCATGCATGCTGGGCAAGCATTCTACCACTGAATTACACCACCAGCCCTACAGCCCTACAGCCCTACAGCCCTGTCTTTTCCATCTTGACCCAAAGTACTCTATCCCTACTCCTTGATCTGAGTATTCTTCCTGAAAGGATAAATTTGTCATTCTTCTATCACAAAAGAAAGGCTAGGGATGAATAAGTCCCTAGGTTCAATCCTCATGCTGAAAGAAAGACTTATGGCAAGACATTTTTTAAAAAATTCCTGATCTAGGGCTGGGGGTTCAGTTCAGTGTCACAAGTGCCTGCCTGGCAGGCACAAGGTTTTGAGTTCGAGCCCTAATACCAAAAGAAAAACTTGCTGATTTTAATAACTAAACTAAACTATCAATTATATTCAAAACACTATAGATTTTTTCCATTGTTTCTTGAAATTTACAAGCGAACATGCCTTTTTGCACTTATTGTTTAGTTCTTCTGAATTGTCCCTATTGTCTTTTCATTTTTCCTTTGAGAAAGTTTTGCTGACTAGCACTAGGGAAGTTAATATCAAGACTTCAATCCAGCTGCTGACATGAATAGATTTGCAATTCCACATCCTGCCTCGCTTACTGGAGTATTTTTAACAGAATGTTTTAATACAGTATTTCAAATTATGTGAGTTCATTTCATGAATATTTCTAGAGAAATACAGTTGTATTTAATACTAAATCTTTGTACCACTGAACTCCAATTTCTACCAGAATAGATAATACATTTGGAAAATGGAAAGTGTCTGGGTTATCACAATTAAAAATGATCGAACGTGACTTAAAAGGCACCACTGTGTTGCTCGGTGGTAGCAACATTTGAGATAAAAATTGAAGGTGCTTTAGCCTCTGCCTTTGTGGCACTTATAGCTTGTCACACTTGCTCTCTCCAAGTAATTGGACTTGACACATGCAATTTATGTGTAATGAGTAATACTTTGATAACTTTTGACATCATCTTTACATTAAAATAAATTATATGCTGAGTGACTTAGATATTATGTAGTACTTCTGAGGAGCTTTATGGAGAAATTTTAAAATCTCACAATGCCAGAAAATAAAGATGTGTTGAAGAAAAATGATGGGACACACCAGAAGGTCTCCCAAAGGCCTACGCAATTCAACTAACAAAATAATGGCAACAGTATTGGAGTGTAAGACAAAGAATAAAATTTATATTTTTGAGTCCCAGACAGATATAACCAAATAACTGATAAAATAAGGAAATAAGTCAGGGAGAAGGGGACAAGTCTTCCTTACAGGGGAATTCCAGTTAAAAAATGTAGAAAAAAATGAGGAAAAAACCATTAGAACACTCAGGTGATAGTTGATAGTTGATAAAATCCTCAAATGAGTGGGTGAAAGTTTGAGGAGAAATTGGACATTCGTATAGCCTCAAAGATTTCTCCCAGGGTAAATGCCTTAATATTTTAAATGGCAAATATAGTAACTTCACAGGGAAGAATCCCAGCAGTCTGCACTTGTGCACTTGTGGCAAGCAGGCGACTGTCCCATCCTTCCTTTGCATCCTGTGTGCTGGATTAAAGGTAACTCATGTCCAGATCAAAAGCCATGGAAGTAATGTCTTGCTCTATTATGTTGACCTGGCTTGTAACCTCCCTTGGAATGACCCACTCACTTCCCCTTTTTCATTTTCAGTGACAAATTTCCTTTTTTGACAAATCCAAGAGAACCGAGTTTACTTCTTGTATAGAGGTGCAGAAGCTCATCAAATCATAGATTGTTTATGAAACAGCTAAGCCGTGATTTTCTTCATGGATTGGTAGGAAATGCTTGCTTTGCAAAAAAAAGTACAAAGGAAGCAACTAGAAGGTGAGACAAGCTCTTCCACACGGATATGAAACCGAAATGAGGTGTTCTTGTTTAAAAGACAAGAATGTCTGAGTAATCAACTTCAAAGCTGCTAAATCACAAAAACCTGTATCTAAAAGGCACAAAAGAATCCTAGTATATAGAATAACTTGCCAAAAGTATTTTCCATTCTTTTCCACAGCCCTGCTTTGTTGAAGAAAATAGTAAGTCAGGAGAATAGTCCTAGGAGATTAAAAAGGACTGTAGTTTCTAGTTTTCTACCCACTCAAATTACAAGGAGTCCTAGATAAGGAAGGATATTCTCACAGTTAAAATGCAATGAAATATAAAGAAATTTAAATTTTAAATGCAAATAAAATGATCAAGAAAAAAAATCCTAAGTTCTCTCACATTAATTTAAGATCATCTGTGTGAAGTAAGCATTGTCATAGTGTTAACATAAGTATAGTAATTGACACTTAACATAGCAATAAACTACATTCGCAGGCTAATATTTTTAAATGGGAGCTGATAAACTAACAATAGGGGGCTTTTCACCTTATCAGTAGAAATGAAGATTTAAAAGTAGCAATTGACTTACAAAGGTGATTTTTCCTTCCCCCTGAATTTTCCAAAGTTACATGCAGGGGCCCCTCACAAGCTGGGTTCCATGGGAGCTGGGCCCCAGGCAACACAGACGTTTGTCAGCATTCCAGACAGGGGGAAGTAAGAACAAATGAGAAGGCTTAGAGTCTGGGGAACAGATGGTTTTTCAGGAGGGCTTCTATGGAAGGGGCGGTAGTGCAACCAGAAGTTGGATTCTAAGTGGTCTCCGTGCCAGCCAAGTGTGAACAAGCCCCTGCAGGCAATGGGTAGGAGCAGATGTCTCTGCACAGCCTGATTTGAGGATGGTCACTAGTGAGCCCTCCGTTGGGGACCAAAACTGAAGGAGGGAGAGCCTAGGGAAAGGTAAGAAGTAGCCACTGGCCAGAAATATTAAGGGCAAGAGATATGATGGCATTGACACTGTCAAAGGGAAGAGAATAAGCCATTTTTAAGTCCATTTGATAGAATCTGGTATGTCAGATAGATTTGGTGAAGAGAAAACAAATTTCTTTACTAATTGGCATTCAAACCACATACTTTGTTAACCGGCTTGGATGCTGGATAGATGGAGAGGTCAACCAAGAAGAGAAGAAAGTTCTTGTGGGAGCTGGGGAAGTGGAAGAGGTATTGTTCAAACTGAATCTCACTGAGGGTGGATATAAAACAGAGCGAAATACTCGTTCATGCTATAACAAAGGTGACTCTTGAAATTGGGATGCTAGGCGACAGAAGCCAGTCATAAAAGGCCAGCTATCATATGATTGCATTTATATGAAATATCTAGAAGTATACACTTAAAATGGTTAGAATGCTAAATTTTATGTTATATATGTGTTACCACACCAAAAAAAAATGAATACATTTGTGATTGGTGGATTATGGGGCTGGGAGGGGATCATTTTCTCTGTGCTTCCTTTAATAATATGCCCTTCCTGCTGCCCAAACAGAAAGTCAGTGTGCCATAATCACTACCCCAGTACCCTCAGTGATACCACCCTACGGTTCAGAGAAAACAATACCCCTGGCTTAAAGTGAGGCTGAGAAGCCACAGCCATCCCACAGGTGGTAAAGCTCCCCGTGCAGACAGCCAACCCCAGATGGATTCTCAAACCCCAGACACCGTGAGACTTCGTTGAAAAGTCTCTGAACCAGGCACTCACTTAATAAGATGTGGCGCAAGCCTTATCTAGCAGAACTTCTTATTAAATAGAAGTCAGTCAAGTCAAGCTCATCGCCTCAAAAATAATTGTAGTCAAAAGTGGGAAGTCATGCCAGGCATGGTGGTGCATGCTTGCAATTCCTGCATTGGGAGGCTGAGGCAGGAGGATCGTTGGAAGTTCGAGACCAGCCTGGGCTACAAAGTGAGTTCAAGGCCAGCCTGAGCTGCACAGCAAGACCCTGACTCAAAAAGACAAAACAAGTGAAAAAAAAAGTGAGATATCAGTGAAGTTTATTCCTGTTTTGTTTTGTTTTTGCTTGCTAGCCCTGGATTTAGACTTCCACTCCTGCTGAAGTATTCTTTCCCAGTGCCACAGTGGCTCATCAACTGCAGTCCCCAAACCAGTAGCAGCATGGGGAACTGATTAGAAATGTGCACTTTGTGAAGCATCCTGTGTGTCCACTGACAGATGAACAGACAAAGGAAATGTGGTATTTGCACACAATGTGGTAGTACCCTGCCCCAAAAGACGTTAAATGTGAGTCATTTGTAGGAAAATGCATGCACCTGGAGACTATAACGTTAAGTGAAATAAATGAGAAACACAAGCTTAGACATCACGAGGTTTATCTTCTATGAGACCCAAAATATAAATAAAAGACAACAGGAAGTAGGGAGGTAGATTTTTCTCTAATGGGAAGGGGATCAAGAAATGGAGGGGGGAAGGGAATGAAAAAAGAAATTAAGATGTGTTATGTTCGTGTACTGGTTTCACACAAGGAATGTAAATGTTATGTACTGCACCCATGTACTAATAAAAATAAAACCATACAAAAGAAATGCATGTTTGTGGACCCCACTCCAAACCTACCCAGTCAACACCTGAGGTGCCTGGGGCCTAGTGATCTGTGTTTAACCAGCCCTCAGGAGGATTCTGATGCAACTAAAGTGTAGAAAGACTTATTGTTTGGACAATTGAATGCAGATGTTTTGTGCTCTGGGTGAATGATTTGGGGATGACAATGCGCAATGTATGTAGCATTGTTGCCCCCGACTGAGGTGCTTTCAATTTTTGTTGTAGTTTTTTTCTTCTTTCTTTTTATCTTTGAATAAAATATATTTGAAAAAAAAATTTTGAAGTGTAGAAAGACTGCTGTAAGCCAGTTCCTCAGAGCCAAAATGACTTGGGTCACCTGATAAACTGGATGGTCCTTGCCAATGAGAACGGGCACAACAGAGCCATTGGTAACACGCATCCCTAAGCTCCCAAAACTGACTTGATGTTTTGTAAAACAGTTGTATGATTCGGATTACAGAAGTAATACCTGCTTGGTATTTTTTATAAAATGAAGCAAACTTAAAGATATATAGTATAGGGGCTGGGAATTGAGCTCAGTGGCATAAGCGCCTGCCTGGCAAGCATGAGGTCATGAGTTCAATTCCCAGTACCAAAAAAAGATATATAGTATAAAGGTTGAAAATCTTCCATAATCTCACAGTTACCAATTCTGGCAGAGATAATTGATAATCACTGTTAACGCTTGATGGGATATTCCTCCAGACATTTTAAGAGATGTGTACTGATACTAAGATATATGATTATTCCATTTATTATCATTGGAATTGTGTGACCTAGCAACTCCTCCTTAGTGCTGTAATGATGGAAATTGAGAAATTTGGGGAGGAGGGACTTTATTCCGTGGGAGATTCTCAAATCACCTTTTCATTTTCTCATAAATTCGATTGTGAAATATTAAACCTGTCTGGAATGGCTTTTTGAGAATGTATTTCATAACCTCATTCTGGGAAGTTATTAGAATTTCTGATAAAAATACTTAAGCAATTATCTGACGTTCTTTAATGAGATTAAGCCCTTTCAAGGAAACTGCTGCTCAGCCCAGCCTCTTAGCTGACGTAAGGTCAAAAGACTAGTGATGTTTAATCAAAGTTTCCTATTCCTTGTGTCCAGTCTACTATCATCATTCAACCATTTCCTTTCCCCCAAAATATTCCAACCAAGAGGGAATCTTGAAATGAAACTTTAACATTAGTTCAGAATTACATCAGAGAATCTAAATAAGAGAATGAAACGATTCTACCTGACATGCAGTAACAGTGTTATATGTATTTGGCAAATTTCTCTGGGCACTGAGGATGATTTTAAGATAATCAATAGCATTTAAGAAGGAGCAGGAGCTGCCACATTTTTTCATCCTTTTTTAAAATTCCCACAACAATAATGTAAGGTAAATTTATTTTCTCCATCTTAACAAGTTTAAAAAGTCTAAATATCATGTTCAATCAATGTTTCTTATCAGGTGAGAGCTTGCCAGGAAATATAAAGTCATTTATGTCTGATTCCATGAGAAATGATGGAATTGTCTGAAAATGAACAAAACAATGCAATTTTTTGTCATGGCTTAGAACTCCTATTCAATGATCTTGACATAAATTTCAATAGATTCTCATTGATTTTCTACAATGAAATCTGGATACATATCAGATGCTCATGGCATAACACTAAGAAGAATGTGAGAAGACACAGCAATGTGCTTATACATCCCTTCCACTAAAATTTGCCTTTTAACTTAGAAAAGACATTAAAAACTGTGCAAGCAAATAATCCAAAAGATCATCTTGGGGCCATATGACTGTAGGAGTGATTTTCTTTCTATTTTCTGGGTCAGCAGGACATGAAGGTAGAGACACTAGTCTGGGCATGATCAGTGTAGGCTTGGTATTAGTTGGCATGTGGCCTTGAAGTTTTCTTGATCGCTCTGTGCCTGAGCTTCCTCATCTGCCAAGTCAGGAAAAGAGCATCTCCCTCATAGAGTTGTCACGAGGTGGTAATGAACTGATCCTTATAAAGTGCTTAGCATAGCATCTGGCACGGTTCTAGAGTCTCCTTAATAAGCATAATCTTAACACCAGAAAAGGTTGCCTTTACAGGTTTACATACATTTTCTACTTTGTATGTTTCCTTATTTGAATAACTTAGAGTAAGTAGTGACTACGACTGAACAAATAAACATTCAAATGATTGCAGGACTTTAAGCATCCGTGTTGACAATTTGCCAAAAAAATCCTAAAAAGTACACGCTTCCAGTCAATCCTAGCATGCTCTTCATCATCGCTCTCCTTCAAATCTTGATAAAATTATAGTAAAGGAATACAAAGGGACTCTTTCCACAAGGAGGATAGGAAAGGAAACAGCAGAAGACTGGGCAATTTAAGGCACTGAGAGATTCAAGCAGCAAACTGTAAGAGGTGGCCCCTCAGCAGGGAACCAGTAAACTGGGGTTTGCAGCAGACTCAAGACAGGTATCCTCCGACTGACAAAAATCCAGGCAAGGCTCAAGGCTGAGGTCAGGGTGGCCAGACCTCCAAGTCCTCTCCTGAATCCACTCCATCAAGATGACCCTCCAAGAAGGAGACTGGAGTCTTGTTCTCTATAGACATTAAACCCAAGAACATCCAGTTTCCAGTTTCCTGGTGACCAAGGGCCTCCCTGCCAAGTTCATTCAGTGCACAACGCTCACAGAGATGGATGGCAAGAGAAGTCAAAATGTCTGTTTCCTGTACTCAGTCCCTGTACTCAGTCCCTGTGAGTCATATGCTTCTATTGAAGACCATGGCTGCTGTCAGTGCACTCTTCCCACATGGTCACGCTTGTAGAGTTCCAAACACTTCTCCACACTCCTTCCTTTCAGACCTCACAGCTCTCTGTTTTGCTTCCCATGAGAGCTGTTAACATTAGGAACAAACAGTAAATTGTAAAGAAGGGGGAAATTCAGTCACACAATACACGGAAACATAACATTTATGTGGTTGTATAAATGGAAAGCAATTACTATTGATTAACTCAAAATGTATAACAGTAAGTTGGGAGACTTTGGGATTGGAAGTTGGGAGAAATAAAGTAAAAGAGCTAAATTATTGGCCATATATGATGGCACGTAAATGGAATCCTAGGTACTCAGGCAGCTGAGGCAGGAAGACACAAGTTTGAGGCAAACCATGGCAACTTAGTGATATACTGTCTCAGAATAAAAAGGATTAGGAGAGGGCCGGGGATTTAGCTCAGTGGCATAAGCACCTGCCTGGCAAGCGCAAGGTAGTGAGTTTGATCCTCAGCACCCCCCCCAAAAAAAGGGTTAGGGATATAGTTCAATGCTTCTTGGGTTCAATCTCTAGTACTGCAAGAAAAAAAGTTAAATTCTTATCCATAACAGGAGGAACTCAACAAATATTGTCTTAAATTTGTCAATCAAGAAATAGTCAAATTCTTGATGGGGAGGTACAGGGTGCGGTGGCATATGTCTGTCTATCATACTAGCACTTAGAAGGCTGAGGCAGGAAGATCACTATGCATCCAAGGCCAACCTGGACCACCGAGCAAGATCCTGTTCCTGGCTAGTGGAAGTGAAGACGACAAGGAATTGGTGCAGGAAGAGACAAGGACAATTTACAACAGTTGTTTAAACTATGTGTGTCCTCTTAACCTCCTATTGCTACTGGAACAAATTGACAAAAACTTAGTAGCTAAAGACAACATAATTCTTAAAATATTGCAGTTCTGAAGGTCAGAAGTCTAAAATAAGTGTCAGTGGGCTAAAGTCAAGGTGGTAGCAGGGCTAAACCCTCTCCAAGGGCTCTAGAAAAGAATCCTTCTACTGGCCTATCCTAGTTTCTAGAAACTGGAAGCTTCCAACCTGCCTTGGCTCATAGCCCTTTTCCAATCAATGACCATAACATTTCAAACTATTTCCATGATCATATTCCCTTCTTGTGACTCTCTTGTCTTCCCGATTACTTTATAAGTATGTAATGAAATTGCGCCCAGAATAAGCTCTGCATTTTGAGATCCTTAGTTTAATCATACCTGTTCTTTTGGTCACAGAAAATTCCAGGGATTAGGATGTGGACATCTTGGGACAGGGGCATTATTCTACTTGTTATAATGTGTCTGGGTTACTCTAATAAAAATAAAATTAAGTCGGCTCGGGATTTAGCTCAGCGGCACAAGCACCTGCCTAGCATGTGTGAGGTCGTAAGTTCGATCCCCAGTACCGAAAAATAAAAAATAAACTTAAATATGCACCCCCCTGACCCAATAACTCTGCTTTTAGGAATGAATTTTAATGGGATAGCCATGTAAACAAATACCTATGTTCATAGACATTGCTTATGAAGCTGGAAAAGTATAAACTACATCTTCATGATAAAAAGGTTTAAGGTGCAGTTACAAAAAGACTACTATGTAACCAAAGCATGGTGGTGCATGCCTGTAAACCCAGGACTTTGGGAGGCTGAGGCAGGAAAATGACAAGTTTAAGGTCAGCATGAGCAACTTAGTGAGACCCTGTGTCAAAATTAAAAAAAAAATTTAAAAGGGCTAGGAATGTAGCTCAGTGTGTGTGTGTGTGCATAAGCATATAGAGAAAGGCAGACAAAAAGAAAAACTGTAGAAAATGTATGTGTATTCTGGGAATGCAATGATGATTCAATATACACAAATCAATAAACATAATATATCAGCCAAGCATGATGTCACATGCCTGTGATCACAGCACTTGGAAGGCTGAGGCAGAAAGATCACCATGAATTTGAGGCCACTCTGGGCTATATAGTGAACTTAAGCCCAGCCTGAAGACCCTGTCTCAAGAGAGTAAAACAAAACAAACCCCAAAACATAGTATATCATATAAATAGAATAAAGGATAAAAATCATATGATTATCTCAATAGATGTGAAAAAAGCATTTGATAAAATTCACCATCCTTTCATAATAAAAGCCCTGAGCAAATTAGAGTCATGCCTCATCATAACAGGCTGTATATAACAAACCCAAAGTCAAGGTCAGATTGAATGGGGAAAAACTGAAAGCATTTCCTCTAAGACTAGGAATAAGACAAGGCTGTTCACTCTCACCATTCTGATTCAATATAGTTCTAGAAATTTTAGCCAGAGTAGTTAGGCAAGAGAAAGAAATAAAAGGCATATGAATAGGAAAGCAAGAAGTCAAATTATCTCTGTTTTCAGATGATATTCTATGCATAGAAACAACTAAAGAGTCCCCCAAAAGACTAGTGAAACTGATAAATTCAGTGAAGGAGCAAGATAGAAAATCAACATACAAAAATCAGTAACTTTTATATATAGCAATAATGAATTTTCTGAGAAAGAAATCATTTTCATTCAACACACACACACACACACACACACACACACACACACATAAGCACTAGATCATAACTAGGGAAGCAAAAGACTTCTACAATGAAAATTACAAAACACTCAAGAAAGAAATGGAAGAAGACACTAAAAGGTGAACAGACTTCCCATGTTCAAGGATTAGAAGAATTAGTATTGTTAAAATGTCTTCACTACCCAAATCTATCTACAGACTCAATGCTATCAAAAGACCAATGAATGACCTTCTTCACAGGACTAGAAAAAAATCCAAAATTTCATATGGAGGCACAAAAGACACCAAATAGTCAAAGCCATCTCAATCAAAAAGAACAAAGCTCCAGGTATCCTGGTATCAAAACACATTAAAGAGGTAGGCGGGTTCCTGCAGTGTCATGGTGTGATAATGTGCGTCCCCAGAGCACTGCTGAGAGCTCTGCAACTTGCTGGGCTACCTTGTGTGACTTCTGGTGGCAGCATGCTACGTGGGAAGAACTCCAGGAGACCCTGAAGCCTCACCATGGTGATGTTGTGGGACAGAAGACAAGGCCAGAATAGCTCTCCTGGGGAGTTTCCAAAGATGGCAGACCGTTAGGTAGCAGTAGAGAGATCCTCTCTGAGAGAGACAGATTAAATGCCAGAATTTAACACCTGGAGAGACCCAAACAGAGAGAGATGGACTCTGTCAACCCAGGAAGAAACTAAAGTTAAAGAAACCGCTCAAATATGAGGTCCCAGGGTTACCATTAGTGAAGCTAAGATCAGCAAGCACAGCGCCCTCCTCAAGCCGCCTGAATTCCTGCCCAAGACCGACCTGACCGACTGAACTGTGCCGATGCCACTGGCTTGAGCGGCTGGAGCGTGGAGCTGAACATCCCTGCGTGTGGCTCGCCTGGACCTGGCCCTGCACACAACCCACCCAGAGGCACCATGAATTTGTGCCGCAGCCGCGCTGAAGTGGGAGGTCTGGGAGCCCGGCACTTCTCAGGGACCAGCATCAACACGCGGTGAGTGATGCGAATAAGACCCTCCCACGAGAAAGGGGAAACCGACTGGAAGACATGTTGGATTTGGGCAGGACAGCCTTAACTCCATAAGGAAGTGGCTTCAGTTGGTTGCTCCCCTTGCTGAGCGGATTGGTGGAATCTGCTT
>PVJX010044714.1:0-13066 GCA_004027295.1 Dolichotis patagonum
AAACATGAAAAAGCAAAAATGTCCCCAGAATTGACTGCTTTTCAGTTTTGATTGGACATTCAGTCAGCAGATACAGATTGAGTACCAACTCTGTAACTGGCTGCTTACTGGCCCTTTGGTCCTTTGCATTTGGAATTTGTGGAGGATTTTACACTTGGCAGTGAGATCTCAGTACAGGAGGATAGTATATGGGGGGTCACTGTGAAGGTCAGAGGAGGGGGACTGCCCTTGGCACCTTCCAATGAGGAAGCCAATTCCTCAGCTCATGGTGATGCGTCTCACAACAGTGGCCATGTCTGACAGCTCCAGAAAAGCAAGCCCTTGAGAAATTTCAGGCTAAAAATCAGCTCTCAGATACCACTGCAGGTTATTCAAAGGAGAAAAAGAACAAAAATCAATGTGCACCCCGTCTCCAGTTCTGAGGAGCAGTCGCATCTTGTTTGTAAGCTGAAGGGATCAATACGAGATACTCTTTCTGCTCTGGTTTTTAAGCTCAATACGATGGATGCAATTTGGTTGACAATTATGAACAATCACTTACCTTGTAGTCTCGCTCCTGCTGCTGGCCGCCTGATCGGGCAATCATGAGCTATTACCAAGGAAAGCGTCACTGCTGAGGGGCTGACTCCTACCCGCTCGCTCAGAAGTAAACGGAATTTGCTGATCAATTGAGTCATTGGGATAAAGAAGTTATGAATGTTCCAGTGCAGAAGAAGCCTGGCTTCTCAGGTTTGGGGCCCCATTAGCCAGGGTGTAGGTGTCTATGGATTAAGTCATCTATCTTTCTGGCTTTGGAGGTTTCAAAAGAGTATGGGTCAGGACTTGCCAGAATTCAGAAAACCAAGTGCCCCTGGCCGCCATCAAAAGTGCAGAGGGCACACCGTCTTCATGACTGCTTAGCTGAATTAGGTGGAGTTAAACTAAAAACAAAAACAAAAGCAGACAGATCTTAGCTTGGCAATTCTCTTGCAAGGAAGATTCCTCCAAGATATATATGGCATGGGGTCATCACTGCCCTGAAGGAACCCACAGGGCCAGTAGTGGGCAGTGCGGCTGAACACTAAGGACCTCAACCCCATTTTGGTCATGGCCCTTTTTGAAAAACTAACAAAGACTCTGCTTCCTCTCAAGAAAATCACTCAGGTGTCCCAGGGTTTGTGTATTGTAAAGGACTATGCCAGTTAATTGCCAACTTGACTGGATTAAGAGACTCCTGGAGAGGTGACTTGATAATGATGGTGCTGTATTCATAAGTGGATTAATTCACGGATGTTCATGGCTAAACATGCTGTTAGGAGGTTGGGCCCAGTTGGTGGAGATGGGTCACCAGCCAGGAGTGCTTTTGGGGGCTATAGCTCTCCCGGTCCTCTTCTCCTGTGCTCTGCTTTCTGGCTACCACGAAGTTTGAATCTTTGCTCCACAACACCCTTCCACTAGGATGTAGCCATCCACGGAGTGAGCCCTCTGAAACAGTGAGCAAAATTAAACCTCTTCTCCTTTAGGTCGTAGGTGTTGGGTATTTTGTCCCAACAACAAGGAAAAACTGGCCAATAAAAGGCCTTGTGAAATCCACGGTAATAATGTCAGGTTGAGGGTTTTGGAACAATAAATTTTCATTCTCATCTTTGGCTCCATCATTTGCAAGCTGTGCTATCCTGGAGGAGTAACTTTATTCTCCATGTCCTGTTATGTAGATGATAATCATATCTACTTTATAGACTTGCAAGAAAATTCACATGGAACCTAATCCATATGCTTAGCGTGTAGTGATTCATAAACATTAACCAGTCTCATTATTAACAAATAATAATGACAATAGGAAATAGCTTTAAGTCATGTAATCTCTCTGTGCTGCAGCTGTGAAAGGAGGACACTCTTCACTGTTTGTACTTACCTATTGATTTATGTGAATGTGTGGTTCATAACTAACTTCCTTACCAGACTGCGTTGTCCACCATGAGGCCAGGGTTCACATGAACTGGCTTAATTTACCCTTACATTTACAGCTCTACCCATAGGCTTACCACAAGGCAATATTCAATATATATTTATTGGATGGATTGATGAATGGATGGATGGGCCAATGGATGGATGGATGGATGGATGGATGGATGGTTGGAGAAGTTAAGAGGGAAAGACTTTCAACAGAGCCAGCCCCTTGCAGGTGTAAGTTCAAAGGAAATTGGAAGGGGAGGAGCCCTGTGATAGTTAACTGATTGCTTCAACTTGAATATGGAGCAGCTGACTAAATTGGATCAGCATAGTTTTGTATGTGATTGAAAGGATTTACTGAAGACGGAAGACCCACCTGGGGTGTGAGTGACACCAACCAATAGACTTGTAGCCAGAATAGAATGAAAGGGAAGCTGAAGGAAGGCTTGCTTCTGTTTCTTCAGAGGAGCTCCAGTCTTCACCTTCACCTTGGGTGTAGACTCCAGGTTTCCAGCGCTCTTCAGCCCCCAGTGCAGACCCTTCCACCTTCTATCACAGACCCTTTGGCCTCCTGATTCAGATTCACATGGAACACTACAGGGAGCTCCAGGCCTTCAAACTTTGACTGGGTCATTTGGGTCTCCAGTGTGCAGACAGCCCTTTCACACTCTTCCACCTCTGACTGTGAGGGCAGCCATTGTGAGGCTACCGTGTGAATCCTTATATATTTACAGGTCTTGCATTACATCTGTGTCTCTAGTGCACATTGGTGGATACAAGCCCTATCTCCACTGATCAGTGGCTTAAAGGCGTCACATCTGTGAATAAAAACCCACCTTTTCTGCCAGCCAAGGGCACTGCTGCCAGGGACAGAATAGTGCTGAAGGTCCTGTATATATCCCTACACTTTTCTGAAGCTTGACAACTCTGTCTCACCCTTCTTCTCATTGAAGGGCAACCTTGTGCCCTGGTCTCCTTCCCAAACTACCTACTTTCAGAGAATCTGATTCATTCAGAAGCTCTTGAGATGTCTCTGACATCTATTCTTTAGGTTATTCGCATTTAAATGATAAAGGTTGAAACTTTTAAGTCCAAGGAGTGATGCACAGGTATTGAGGCAGCAGGTCCTTCCTGATGTTCAGAGATCTGATCTCTGGATAAGGCAGGTTGCACCCTGGTGCTTCATGGCTTATGGATAATTTTGTAGTTCGTGCCGCTTTCTTCCTACCCCCATCCCTAACATCTACTCCTCCAAAAGCCTTTATTTCTATAATAGAACAAAGCTTTCCGTAATGAGTATCATGGAACCTTTCAGAACATAGCCCTTCCTCTCCCCTCCCCAGCTCAGGCTTCCTCTACCTGCCCAGGCCTCCCAGCCTGGCTGGAAGCCCATGATCCAGTGACAGGAAAACAGAGGTTAAAACAAACAACCAGACTGCTAAGAAGCCAGAAGCAGGTTGTAGGCTCCCTCTACCCCTCTTAGTTATCACACAGGAGCTGGTGGGGGAGATGGGAGGCAGAGCAGGGGTGCAGTTACAAAAGAGCAACCACAAAGTGTTCGCAGATTCTCCTTTTGAGCAACCCCTCAGAGGGCCCAGATGGCTCTCAGTGACCCCAGGGAGCCCTGAGGGTAGGCAGTAGAGGGAGATGGGTCAGCAAAGAGATCTTTTCCCAGGCTCTCTGCACGGGAAATCATTTTCCTAATGAAAACCAGACACACTTTAGCCCAAAAGGCTGGTCTGTGCAATGCTCATTTGGTATGCATGGGCCTGGCATTAGCTCTAATAACAAGGCATGGGGACATTGGCTTTCAGACTCAGCATAGCCTTGCCACTCCCTCCCCAGGCCACTCTGTGACTCTGCATTAGCGAAAGGACAATACACTCTGATCAACCGAAGACACCTACCTGTGTGTGCCTACATACACATACACAGGCACAGGCACATACACTGAATTCCAACCACATACCTGGGGTGGCCAAGGAGTTATCTCTAAACCCAGCTGCAGACCCTCAGAGAGCTGCAGATCCTCACTGATTCAGAGAGTACTAGAGCAACAGAGGAAGGGTATCAATCCAAAGTCAGGAAACTAGGGGTCAAATCCAGCTGACCTTGTATCAGTACCTGCGTCACAATACTGCCTGCGTCATTAGCCATATCTCCTCAAATTTTCACAACTCACACTCAAGCAGATATTATCCTATGGTATGGACTAGGAAACTAAGATCAAGTACATCATACAGTAATAGGCAAAGCCAAGATTCAAAGCAGTTCTGTTAGACTCCAGCCCAAACACTAAGCATATAGTAACTCTGCTGCTTACTACCCTCATCACCTCAGAGCCCCAGTTACCTCATCTGCAAAATGGAAGCACACACCTTTCCTTCCTAACCAGAATTACTGTGAGAATGGTAGGTTACAGAAAGACAGACAGATTCACTGGGTTTTTAAAGCCTCATTGTCCGTCTTCAATTTGGTCTAGGGAGTTAGACTGTCTGAGCTAGCAGAGACCAGTCTAGTGACTCTCGCCAGAAAAATCTAACTCCAATAACTTGAGAAATTTTGTTTTTCTTGTGGCAAATATTGGAGTGGACATGTGGCAGATGACTGGCAATGCCTGAAAAGACTCAAGGTGAGAGATTTCAGGAAACCTTCATCTCGGTCTCCTTGAGCCCTGAGTTCCTGCTCGCCACCTCCGCCCTTTGTCTAGTTGATAGTCCCTCCAGGTGGCACTGTTAGTGCCTCAGCCAGAGGACATTCTCTTTGCTTGTCCCTAGTCAGAGATCATGGAGAAAACACTAGTGAGCACTAACAACAGGAACTGGGCCATTAGGAGGCTCAACAGCTTCAGCTCATGATGGATAAAGCCACCAGGTCTCAACTGGCCTAGGATGACAGAGGGAATAGAATTCCCATTCCCAGTCACAGCCCTCTCCTTCCATCACCCAGGGAAACCCCAAAGTTGGAGCCACCTGCATGGGGACCCGGGGGTGTGTGTGCTCAGCCTGCCTCCTCTACTCTGGAATGGTCTAGCTAGAGGCTCACAGGGACTGGGAGCTACTGGGAGACACAATAGTTGTCTATTGTGAAGTTGATCTGTGCAGCCCTTTGTCCAGAGCTGGGGGAGGCCACAGGTGACCAGCCTGCAGGGCATTAGAGGAAAGCTCCAGCAGGCAGCTTGAAGATGAGCTTGCTGTGGCAGAAGCTCTGCCTGCCTCAGGCTCACCCTTCTCTGCTAGCACAGAGGAGCCAAGGGCTCCTTCTCTTGTTCTGACTGCTCATCCTACCCTTTTATGAAAGACTCTGCCCAAAGCACATATCAAGTGTGTGTATGTGCATATATGTGCGTACATACATGTTTATGTGTGTTTGATATATGTGCACATTCACACACTTACATGAGCCTGTTCATGTGTGTGACAACACCTATAAGTGCATGCACACGAGTGTTTATATATGTGTGAGATCTGTGGTTACATGTGAGCATGCATTCCTAGCTCCTGCCTTGACTCCTTGCCCTACTTGGGTAACTGGACTTTCAGGGTCTAGTTTTTCCCCCCAAGAGTCTACACTCTCATAAAAGAATCTCACTTTGTTCATAGGTTCCTTTCTTCCTCAGGAGAATAAACCATCCAAATCTGCAGACCTCTGTATAAGTTCTAAAGCATTACTTTTAACAGGTGCTCTGTGTACATCTCAAAGCCCAGTGGTCTCAAATTGTCTCTTATTACCACTTATTCTAAATTCCCTGCAGTTCTGATAGTGCCTGAGATTAGTGTTGTCACTCTCCCAGCCTCCTTCATCTCTCATGTCTCATCTGTTAGAAGCCTGTGGCTCTTCCTGTGGATGGTTACTTTTTCTAGTTTCACCACCAACATTGAGGCCAGATTTTGACCATCACGAACGTATTCCATTCACCAGGCCCTATCTGGTCTCCTGGACACAAGGCTCTTATTTATTAGGCTGGGCCTAATAAATAAGCCATTTCAAAAGGCATAAGCCAGATCATCATCCCACTGCTCATTCAGACCTTTTGCTGGGTTCCTGTGGCTTTTGAAGCCAGATGCATCTGTATTCAAATCTCCTCTTTGATGCTTGCTACCTGTGCAACCCTGGCTGGTACTGTAAGGGGCCTCCCTGAATCCCACCTCAGCTTTCAGAGTTATGATGAAAACCAAGCAAGCACTGCAAAGTGTTTTTTACGTAATATGAGTAAGTCTATGCATACTATAAATATGCATTTATATTACATAAAGTACATAGTTTCTTAATTTCAGTTCTTTGGGGAAAAGCAATGATGTGTCTGTGTGTG
Source organism: Dolichotis patagonum (assembly GCA_004027295.1). NCBI lineage: Eukaryota > Metazoa > Chordata > Mammalia > Rodentia > Caviidae > Dolichotis > Dolichotis patagonum. The sequence goes on from PVJX010044714.1 coordinate 6,245, forward strand.
CGTGTGTAAAATTGCAAATATGTAAGAAAATGAGTTGTATATGTTACTATGTGTGCAGAAATACTTTTTATTTATCTTTTTATTTATTTATTCAGCAAGCATCTGCTGACATCTATTGTGTCTTAAAAATTAGTTCAAATGTAAAGAAAGATGTAGGTTCCAGATTTTTAAATTTTACATCACATATGAAATCCTTTCAAGTTATAAACCCTGAGAAATGTCCAAATTTATCTGTCCAGTCCTAACTCCCTTCTGATCAGGATCCATGGGGTGTAATTAGTTCTCAAGGTAGCCTGGCTAGCTCTCTCCCTCCCTAGCTGAGGGCCCACTTGTGGGAGCCATTGCTCTAGAAGTCCCCAGGTTCAGTAGTCATTTTGCAGCCTGGAAGGTTTTTCATCTGTCCTGATTTGCTCTGCAGAGTAAAGTCTGATCAATGCAGATGGCAGGGCTGGGCCGAGGGGCAAAAGAGGAGCTGAGGCCCCTGCCTGCAAAATCTAGAAAAGTTGAGCTTACATTTGGAGTGGGGAGGGAGGTGGAGGTCGACGAGACTTACAGCAAACTGAAGTCTCCAATTTACTTTCAGGAAAGAACTCCATTAGCAGGAGTGTTTGGGGAAAAAAACAAAATCACTAATCACCATCCTAAATGTACATGCTATTTCCCATCTGGTGTTCGGAATTGGATCATCTCGGGAGTCTCAGAAAAATGCAGCAGATGGGCTGGGTTTGGAGCTCATCTCCCCACAGGCAGTGGGGAGAAGAAGCAGAGATTTGGCACAGGAAGCCTGTGTGAGTGAGGAATGGTGGGCCTCACCAGGTCCCCATCCACTGGGTCCTGGAGGAAGCCACCCCCCACTCTCCAAAGCCTGACACAGCCAGAGAGCAGCTGTGTTGGCTGCCCCGTAGTTTCTGGTCCTCTCTGGGAGGCAGCAGCAGCTCATGCTCTCTCTCAGTTTGCAGAAACTCTGTTTAGGCTGCAGTGATGTCAGGGAAGGATTCAAATGAGTCAAATACTTGCTGTCATCACTTTCCTGCTGTACAGCCTCTCCTGGTTACTCACCATAGAAGACAGGCAGGGTCTCTGAGCTATCAAAACTCTAGAGGAGGACAGTGGGAGATGCTCAGAACTGGCCTGTGTATGTTTTTACTCGCCTCGGATGCCCTTAAGCAGAGAAGTTGGGGGTTTCCATAGAGAGCAGGAGCATAATTATTGTCTTCTGGCAGGAGGCCTCATCCCTGAACTTGTGGCCTGCCAGGTCAAGGGAAGAGGTGTCAAAGGTCCCTATGCTGCACCCCTGCAAAGGATTGTGTGTGTATTGCCAACAATAGCTCTTCCTGTGACCTTTAAAGGGACCCAGGAAGGCAGAAGGCAGTAACCACTCCCAGCAGGTGGGAAGAAAATTCAAGAGGGAAAAATAGGATGGGGAAATAGAGCAGGAAAATGGGACCCCTAGAGAGAAGGACCATGGAGCACAATGGTCTCTGAATTCTACACTCTGAGGATCCAATTTAGAGTGCAGATAGCCCCTTTCCTCTCCTCCATTTGACTCCTATCGATGACTGCTGGTCTATCAGGTGGCAGAATGCCACCAACACCTTTCTTTTCTGCAGTGACTTTCAGTCCTCCTCCCTGGGGCACCCCCCAACATCTAATTAAAGGGAGGAAAGTAATTAAGGAAGGGCACGTAACATTCCTTGTAACATAGAACTGAATAACGCCCCCAACCCTTCCCCCACCTCCAATCCATAAATATGACGCACAGAACAACTCACTGCAACACCAAATTGTTTATTGCTTGCTAAGGTGGAAAGCACTTGAATTAACCTCCTGCATAAGTGGAGTTAGGAAAGATCCAGGCATCTTTAAGTGGAAAGAGGACATGAGACAGACAGAGTCCTTGTCAAGGAATCCACAGGATAGGGCTCCATTCACTCCCTCCCTCACCCATGCACTCATTCATATAAGCATTTACTGAGTACCCACTGAGCAACAGACTTGCGGCAGCACCCAGCATACAGAGGAGAATACACTAATATTGCTTCTGCAGTTACAAACGTTTTGTCCTTTGTGGTTTTAAAAGTGGAAGTTGTGGCCCAGTGTGGGGAGAGCCTGAGCTGGAGAGAGGACCCTTCTGGGGATGGAGCTAAAATGTTCCTGGCCGGACCATGGCTATTCAACAAGCCATATTCCAGACAGTGTGAGAGGTTCAGAGACAAAGCAGACATCGCGCTTGACCCAGAGAAACTCAGAATCCAGCTGAAGAGACAGACAGGGACGCAGGATTCATTGCAGCATTCGGAGATCACTCCTCCACTGAGCTGTGTGCACAGATCAGGGGAAATGCAGGGACTGCTGGAAGGGTTCACTTTGTTTGGGGGAGTTGTAGAAAGGATCACAAAGGAGCTGACATTGAAGTTGGGTTTTGAAGCATAAATGGAAATTCTCAGTGGAGAGAAGGGTGCGGGAAGATCTAGGTATGGTGGGAAAGCCTGTGCAAAGGCCCAAAGGCATGAAAGAGTAGTCGACATATTGGGGTTGAAGTGGAGACAGGTAGGGGGATGGTGAGGAGGCCACCTGCCAACATTAAAGAAGATAATGCATAGTTCATGAAATGGAATATGGTCTGGAGATTAAGCAGACAGGAGCCAGGGTGCCTGGACTCTTGCTTCCTATCGAGTCTGCCTTTCATCATCAGTCAAGTGGGAACCATAATAGTCCCCAGTTCATAGAGCAAGAGCGGGGATTGGAAGAATTAATAGATGCTAAGCATCTAGAATGGTTCCAGGCATATAGCAAGCACAATGCCCATGATCGTTATCATTTACTTCTTATGATTGCCTACCCTGGGATGCTTGGCCAGGGGCCTCTGGACAGTCTGGAGAAGAACAGACTCTTCTCTTTGCAGTTTGCATTCTGGAAAGGCTTCTCCAACCGTCGTTGAAATACTTCGGCTCCTAAATATCACTGTCTCAGAATCACCTAGATTCCAGGAATTTGCTCAAATACGTATACCTAAGACCTGTCCCAAAACTACTGAGTCAGTGTCTCCCAGATAAATGATCCTAAGGGATATTCTGGGGATGCTGGAAATGTTCTAAACATGGATTATGCTGATAGTTGCACAACTCTGCAGATTTACCACAAACCACTGAATTGGACACTTCAAACAGATGAAGTATGTCAATGACACCTCAACAAAATCATTTTAAGAAGGCAACTACCCCAGTGATCCTAGTAAGACATCTTATTACTGGAGATGAGGAGCCCGGGGACAATGGTCTCAGCACCTGGCAGCAGAGCCAGTGGGTATGGCAGGAAAGGACAGAGATGTGGAGTAAATCTATGGGCGGCTTGCTCAGGGTCCCTCAGAATTCAAGGCTATTTCTTTGGACTTCAACTCCTCTCTCCTTGATCAACAAGGACACTGAATTTTGCTCAGGACTCTCCTTTCTCTGGGCACCCTGCTCACCTGGATCGCTCTGTAGTTATAGCATGTGTCCTGGTATTTGGAGGCTCTGTTTCCAGGCCTGGTTCTCTGTGTGTCCTGACAGCTTTTACAAGGTAGGACTGGGCACAAGTATGTGGTCACCAAGCACACACTGTGTGATGGAAATGTACCATCCTTGGCTTCCTGTACGGTGCATGGATGGTGCAGAAGCCCTGCGGGGCCCCCGGTGTCTGGTCCTGCACACATCTCAGGAGCAGATGCTAAACTTGGCCGTCAAGTCTTGGGTGCAACAGCAGCTACTCTTGGCAAGACACATCACCTTCTCCTCCCTCCGCTTTTGGCCTGCAGTCAGCCTTTGGTGCTATGCTTTATTCCTTCAAGGCCAGAAGATGCTTATAGGAGAAAATTCCCCTTTTGGGGTTCCCAGATCCTCCAACTTGTCTTCTCTGCTCTTCCCTGGGCCACCACAACTCCCACCTGTCCTCCTTTAGCTCTTACCTGTGTCCCAGGGGCTCCTGCTTTGAAAATAACCCCTAGATTGTCCCTTTGTCTGCTAGGTGGGATGTCAAGCTCTCATCTGTCTCTTCCAACTCTACTTATGTGCCCTTTGTCCTTTTCTGTGTCCCCATGATTCCTCTCTGAGTCCCCACGATTCCTCTCTGTGTCTCCCATCACTGCCTATCTCCCTTGCCTACTCCATGTTTCTCTTCAAACTGCACCTGTGACTTGCCCCATAGTTCTCTTGTGCTGCTCAGCCTCTCCTAGGTCACCTCAGCTCCTCCTGGTTCCTGGGTCAGTGGACAACCAACTATGCTTGGAAAAAAGTAAGTGAATGGATGAGGGAAGCAGCTGGGCAGAGTTTTAGAGTTAGGTTGAAATGTTATTGGTGTAAAAGTGTTTTCTCTTGAATAATCTGAAAAAAAAATATCTAGTTTTTGTAGTATGTATACAGATGGAGGTACTGCCCTGGACTCCCCACCACAGGCTGTGGAGTTTTGTCCATATCCTGCCCTTCTGTCCCAGGCTCTGGGCTCAGGAGCAAGAATCTATTTTGTGCCCTATTCAGACACAATAGTCAGATGCTAACCCACTAAGGAAGTGTCCTTGACTCCTTCAGGGAAGAGTCCAAGAGAGAAGTGGTGTAAAAAGCCACCAGTGACCCTATCCTTTGGCCTCTGCTGTGCCCCTCCCTTCCCTTGTAGACAGCAAGGCTACCATTGAAGGCTCAAGTCCCCTGTCCCAAAGCAGAGGGATCAACTGTCCCTTGGCAGAGTGAGCTGATGGATCAGGGCTCCTTGTATCCCCTTATTTCCATCTGTTCTCAAGCTGCTCAGTTCTCTGAGCTTCTCTGAGCATCCTGGTGTTTGGCAGGCATGCGTGTGCACACTTAGGAGCAAAGGGACTTGGCTGACTGAGTCAGTACAGTAAAATGAAGCCAAATCCAAGTAATGAAACTCTGGCCACTGGCACCTGTCCCCAGCCCATTTACTCAACCCAACCAAACCCAGGTGGAAGGCAGAAGCCTGGAGCTAACTGGCAAAACTGGGTTCCCCTGTCACTCCGTCCTCCCCAGAGATGTCAGAGCTAAGCCCAACTCCTCAGTCAAGCACCTCCATCTTGTCTGGACTCTCACGCAGCCTCCTCTCCCACTACCCCTGCAGCTGCGTTCCTTTGGCCCTATGGAACACAGTGGTGTTTGACGCTTGGGCTCCTGGTGTCTCCAAAGCTCCCTGCTCTGGATCAGAGTGGGAAGATGTTCAGAAGAATGAAGGTTCTTTTGAATTGTTTCTTTAGGTCACAAGCTGGGCAGTTCCCTGTGGACGGGTAAGTCCTGAGACACAGGGAAGGGTAAAAAATGTCACAGAAGTCACAAGCCCAAGAAGGTGAGAGGGAGGAGGGAGCCTACAGAAATGTCAAAATGTGGTATCAGATTTGGGGTATAAGCCCTAAAATTCCCTTCCCCAGAAGACTTTCCCTTGCTAGGTGAACACAGGTAGCCCCCCAACTCAGCAACCCCACTGCATTTGTATGGCTGGGGACTGGGGAGAGCACAGAGGCAGACTAAATAGCATCAGTCCTGCGTCCCTCCTACCCTGTCACGTGCATCTCAGGGAACCCGGATGCTCAGGCTTCCTCCCCGCCCTTCTGTGCGTGTGTGTACATATGTGTGCATGCACACTTGCACACATGCGAACATGCTGGTCTTACCACTGGAAGACTGGAGGAGATTTTCGCTCGGGTTCTAGTCAAGAGTCTGACAAGTCCAGGCAGGAGGGGCACTTGCTAAACTGAACATGACTTCACGATGTGCTGGGCACAGTTCTGTGCCCATCACATGTACTGAGTCATTTAACCCTCATAAACTGTAGGTCTGCTGGTGTTATTATTCCCATTTTACAGGCAGGAAACAGAGGCACAGAAAACTAGGTCAACTGACCAGGAATACTTAGCTAGTGAGAGCCAGGGCTGATTTGAAACCATGCTGGACTTCATGATTTCACTAGTCTTGATGGATGTTAGTTCTGGCTCTGTGTGTGTATGTGGTGTGTGTGTGTGTGTGTGTGTGTGTGTGTGTGTGTGTACATGTGCCTGCACCCCTGTTTGTGCCCGAGAAGGCATTGCACCAGGGACAGATTCTCTTTCGCACAGGCTTGTCAGCTGTTTTTAGTGCGATCCTGAGGAATTCTCCCTACCTCTACCTCGAGTGAATCTGTGGCTCTCTCCTAGCCATGCTGCCTCTGCCTCCATCAGCCCCGTGAACCTGACGCACTTGTGAAAAAGCAGAAATATATCTGGACGCAGAGGTGCATGAGGGTGGAGGGATCTTGATGCCAAGCATCTGCTGAACTTCAAATTTTGGCCACTCCCAGCCCTATTCCAGGCACAAACACCAAGAACTTTCTCCAGTGGTTTTCAGTTGCTAGAAAATCTTCTTTCAGGTGTAAGGTGGGACAGAGGCTGTTTTATCAGGATCTGCTGTACTGTGAGGTAGACATCATGGGGAGTTAGGAACTCAGTCCCCCAGGCTCCAGGCTGGTGAGGCAGCATCTCTTCCTATAACTTGCTCTGCCCCTCTCCCCTGGCTTCTCCTCTTGAGTGACCAGGGCACACACTTCTCTCTACTTATACCCTGGCTACCTGCCGCCTCGCCTGTCTTGCAGGCAGAGTAGCACCATACCTGCGTGCCAGAGAGGCACAGGTGTGCATGTGCCACTCACACAGTGTACCACCTGCTGGAATCTTGGCAGAGGGCAGACTTGGGATGGGATCCACAGGAGAGGCAGTCTGTGGCATAATTAAGAGGGAGCAAAACACAAAACAAAACAATGTTTTCCTTCTTCTCTATTTTCTGCCACTTGCCCTAATTATTTTCC
>PVJX010044715.1:0-13066 GCA_004027295.1 Dolichotis patagonum
CCTTTGGGGCCCTGAACCTTGAGAGTAAAGCGCACCCTCAGAACACACGGAGCCAGGCAAAGATGTGGTACCCTGGCAGTGGTACCCACACTACACCTGGTGTTACGGTTGATCCATCGTGTCAGCTTGAGCAGTTTAGAAGTTTAACTGAGACACTCAGCAGGAAGCAGGCTTATTTGTAAATATTCTCAGCCTGGGTAAGAGGAGGGTGCAGAGGTTGTGTGAGTGCTATACCCCCCCTGGTGGGGGTGGTCTGCTTACAATATAAGGGAGGAGAAGGGGCTTGTTTCCCACCTTTTCCTCTGGCTGCTGCCTTGAAGTGTTGCCCCTGTGCCACGCCACCCTGCCTCAGAGATTATGGACTGAAACCTCCACAAACATTGAGCTAAGTAAACCTTTCCTTCCCTAATTTTGAGTGTTTTGTCTCAGCAATTAGAGAATAGCAACCGAGATACCTGGGCTGAGGCTACAGTGTCCTCCGGCTCCCGGGCTGTGCCTTCACACCTCGCTCCTGGGCTCTGTGGCGGAGGCATCCTGCCCCATCCTGTGAGGGGCTGGGAGAAACAACTGTGTCTGCACAAGAAGACCAGGCTGCCTGCACTGCCAGCCCCATGTCCCACCCCTGGATCTCTGTTGCCCATCAGCCTTTTCTGATCAGCTCCTTCCCTGGGAATGCGCGCGTGCGCACACACGCAATACACACTCACAATCACACTCTGTACTCATTGAGGGCGGGGTCTTACCGAAGGCTCTCAGCCAAAGCCCTGCATAATAACATAACATCATAATCCTGGCCTTACCCCAAGATCTGCAGATGGGGGAACAGAAAAGGAAGGGGCTCCTTACCATCCTCTCTTTGATGGACAGGGCCACTTCTGGTTGTGGGAGCAGTCATCTCAACCTCCCTAACGTGTCAACATGGGATCATTCTTAGCCCTACCAGCCATTCACTCATTGCTATGATCAGAGAGAACTTACATTCAAGAGATGAAAAGAGAAAAAAAGGAACTGAGTTTATAAGCCAGGTGCAGTGGGGCACACCTGTAATCACAGCACTGAGGGAGGCTGAGGCAGGAGGATTGAAAGTTGGAGTCTCTCTAGGATTCTGTCTCAAAATAGAGAGGGCTGGGGATTCAGCTTAGTAGTAGAAGACCACTGGATTAGATTCCCCAGAACCATTTTTTAAAAAAGGAACTGAATTTACAGAAGAGGCATGCTTGTATTTTCATGGCCTCACAGTGAACTCACAGCGTTAGTCATTCAGCCCCAAACATTTTTTTCCCTTTGTCTGTTTTTGGTATCAGGAATTGAACTCACAACCCTGCCCTTGCCAGGCAGGCACTGTGCCACTGAGCTCTATCCAGAGCCTCAGAAATTTGGAAAGTGAGCCTGACGGTGGCCCTGGCTGGAAAGTAACACCGCTGCCCCCGAGCTGCCTGGACCACACCTCTCCCCTGACTCCGGGCCACAGGGCCCAAAGCACTGGGTGTCTGTAGGCGCGGCCTTCCAGTTTCGGCCTGCAGGAAGGACTGCAGCAGGCAGCCCAGTGCCAGGTGAGGGTGTCAGGAAAGTCATCTGCACTCTGCACAAGGCCACAGGCCCCACCTGCAGAAGTGAAAGTTCTGGGCTTCTGCTTCCCACTGACCAAGCTGGGGCCTCAAGACTCCACCTTCGGAGCGAGACAGGGGTGTTTCGTGACTTCAGTTTTGTTTCTTCCCTGAGTGGAACCCTACTTCTGAGTCTGAAGGAAACACAAATTGTATGTCCCGTGCTGAAAATAAATTTGCCTTTGTACTCATTTCTGTTTTTTTTAATTAAAATAATTTTTTTTCAAAACAAGATAATAGGAGACTAACTATGGTTAATACACTGCAAATTGTTATCTTTAGTTACTCAAAGTACCAGACATAGGCATTAATTGTCCAAACAATATTAGCACAAACCTTTCTTTTCATCGAGATAAGAGAAATTAATAGTACAATAGTCTTAACTGTCTTGCGCGCGCACACACATATGGTTTTTTTTCTTTTCTCCTTTCCCCCATCCCAGTTTCTCTTTCCTTTTGAACAGTTTCTCATGTGTGGTTTGAAACAGCAAATTTGCCATTGTGATGACAATGCTGTTTTAGGATCAATTTCTTCAAGAGATCAAGAAGATATTTTCGAATGTCACATTGAAAACTCACTTTTCCTATGGTTTGGAGTTTGGCTGATATGAAAGCAACATAGTCAGCTCTCGGGAAGCTTCCTGCAGTTTCTAGAAAGATGTTTAAAAAGAAAGGAAGGCTACAGGGTTTTTGAGTTAAGCAGCAGGAAGACAATTTAGTCTCTCAACTCACAGGTGAGGAGAGAAAAGAGGTTTATTGATAAGTCTGGGGAAAAAAAATCCTCAAGCCCCAGCAAGACCCTCTCCAGGCCTGTGGTAATTCATGCGAGGTGGTCACCTGGCCTGGGGTGTCTGTTGAGCCAGGCTGCGTGCTACAGCAAACCAACTTCACATCTTTATGCCTTCCTAGCACTTTTCCCGCTCAGGTAAGTGTGGAAATTTGTCACTTTTTGTTTGAAATGTTTTTGAAACCTCAGGTGGACAGGTTGGGTTAAACACCATGCTCGGCCTCGCCAGCGTTGGAGGAGGTCCAGTATTTACAGCGCTGGCCCTGGTTTGCTTGCCTTTTCTTCCTTGAGCTTTTGTTTGGCTTTACTGCTCATTAAATTCCTCTTAACCTTCTGTCTTCATTTCGGGCTGTCTCCCAAGCCTTGAACGAGGAGGGCTGAACTCAAAGCTCAGTTCTGCCTTACGCAGTGGTGTGGAGGTGACCTTGTCTTTGAAGCCCCTCTGGACCTCATTTCCTCTTTGGCAACACAGAACTCATGAAACAAAGAATCTGAAATTTGATGAGATCTCAGGTGCTGTTTCTTTCTCTTGTTTTTGAAGATGTAGACACTGAAAATCAGAGAAGTTAGAAGAATTGCCCAAAACTTCCACCTCCCACCTCCCATTAGGAACTACTAATGACTTACGTAATGCTCTGGATTCAGAGTTGCCTTTGGCGAGATTATGAGGTAGACAAAGCCTGTTTGCTTACCTCAAGTTCCGCACTTATCCCTAAATACCACTCAAATTTGAAGCCATTATTTTCGAGGAGGGATCGGAAATGCAATCACAGTGCGTTTAAGGTGACTTTTGACCCTACACATAAGGACAGCTGTATTTGGGTCACTCTGGAAATGCAATGCAGGAAATACTGTTAGTTAAATAACTGTTAGATATATGAGGTTTGCATGCTCAGCCCTAGCTTTTCACCACTACAATAGTGCATGATATAATAGTGCCTGGAGAAAAATGAGCTAGATGTTGGCAGCTTAGAGAACAATCTCTGGGTGTGACAATCATTCTTTATTCTTCTAGAAGTTTAGTGAGCAGTTGGAAGGCAATCCAATATGAAACAAAGTTAATTTAGAAACTTCAGGTGAATGCAGTGTGATTTTTCAAGTGTCATTCTTTCAACTCACAGTTCAAAATTGTGGGTCAAAATTGCGGGTCTAATTTTGTTTTTTTTTTTTTTGAGACAGGGTCTCACTATGTAGTCCAGGCTAGACTTGAACTCATGGCAATCCTCCTGCCTCAGCCTCCCAAGTGCTGATATTACAGGCATGCACCACCACCATGCCAGGCTGGCCTAAATTCTTAAAGCAAACCTAGAAACACATCTTTGTTCAGGGTTGTAAGCAAGATTCTCATTGGCAGGGACTCTTGGTAGATCTGGAAACAACAGCCTTAGAAACAACTTTAAAAGGAATATTTTCTCAGTTCCAGCATTAGATATTTTGAATTGATTGAAGTGGAGTGGGGTCTGGGCATCTGTATTAGTTTGCATTTGCAGATATTTGACAATCTCTACTGACACAATGCACTGGTCACTGAGATGTATCAGTTGTCTCAGACCTTCAGTGGAGCGAGTGGCCAGCAACAGGATTGTTTGCAGAGTCCTCTGTGGGATAAAGACCCCATCTTCTCCATCCTGGCACTGCTCATTCACATCCAGAATCCCTCATTGATTGGCCCCAATTAGAATGCCCAGAGCAAGGGTGCCCGATTGACATACACAGTTCAGCAGATCGGTCCTCTGGGGCACAACCAGGGTGAATGAATTGAGTTCTCCAGAGCAGCATGTGTGCATATGTACACATGTATATTTGAATGTGTAAATATGCAAATTCTTAAGAAGATATGGAGATTTCCTAGATTGGCTTACAGGGCCAAAGCTTGACAAATCCCACAAAGGCAGCCCCGAAACTGGAGAGCCAGGGAAACCACTAGCTGCTCCGTGCAGGAAGCTAGAACCCTCAGAGTAAGAGGGACCAGTGATGCAGCCCTGTCTGAGGCTGAAGGCCCAGAAGACCCTTCAGGGTCTATTGATGCAAGTCAGCGCGCACAGGCTGAAGACTCCAGGGTCTGATGTCCCTGGGGAAAGAGCAGCAGTTAAAATGCTCCTGCTCAGGAGAGCGGAGCTGGCCTGCTTCCCTGCTCCCCTCATCAGCTTTCTGTTCCACCCTGGCCCCCAGCCTACTGGACACCGCTACCTACATGTAGGGCAGGTCTTTCACCCAGTCCAGAGACCTACAGACATACACAGAAGTAACCTTTCCCGATTTTCTAGGCATCTCTGAAGCCAGGCAGGTTGACAACCAAGATTAACGATCACACTGGAGACAAAGGAGGAAGGTTTGAAGGGATGAAGGGAGGCTGGCCGCATAGGTCTTGTATCCCACCATCTGCTCTCTAGGAAGAACCAGACCCACCACTTCATGGAAAAGAGTGGTGTGAGGAAAGCCGAAAGCAGGCGTGCATTCCTCACGGGTATCTGGACACAGCAGTGGCCGCAGTGGTACGCTTTCCAGTCCAAAATTTTTATTAAGTGCCATGATGTTCACTTACATCTTTTGATCTAAAAATCGCTCTTCTAGGAATCTGCCTTAAGGAAATAGTCAGAGAAGCAGACCAAAAACTACATACAAGACTATTCACTGAAGTATATCGCTTATAACCTCAAACAACAAGCAATTAAATGATCAGTGTGTACAATGGAATAAATGAGAAAGCAGAACACAAACTGAATATATGGCATAATGTCAGATATGTAAATGGGGCAAAGCATGCTGAAATCTTAGTGGTTGTCTTGGATTAGAATAGATTTGTTTCTATTTTGAAAGATTTCTTATTTTTCAGCATTTCTATATTGAACACGATTTTCTCTGATAATCAAGAAAAACCAACAAATGTTAGTTTTTAAAAATTCATGACTGCCTTGCATGATACATCTTGCCAATACAAAGAACCACAGAATATGCTTTGCCCTCCTGTATAAAAGGCATTGATTTACCTGTTGGCTGCCTATTAATTTGAAGGGAAGCAGCCAGAGGGAGGGCAGCCACCTCCCTCCAAAATACTCAGCATGTGTGGCTGAGGGTGCAGCTTCCTCTGATGGAATATTGCTAAACGACGAAATTCTATCTCCCGCAAGAAATTATTTCTGCTGGCTGTGCAAACGTCAGGCTGGAGCCTGCCCTTGGAGAGGCGGCTGCATTGCTAAGTATTTGTAAAATCAGCAGAGCCTATGCATGAGCGGTCACAGTGGCTGATTTTACAAGCTACTCACGACAGGCGTCTGCACATAGAAAACCATAGCTCAGAGCTTATTTAACCTATTGAGATTCCTTCTTATTTCATGTTTTGCCATTTTCAAAAGGGTGTCATTTTACCCAGGGGAGAATGCTCTTTGTGTAAAATGGCTGTATAGACATATGAGAATACAATATAGGAACCTAACCTTGGTATAATCTTGCCTTCCTTTTCTGCCTTGCATTTAGCCGCATCTCACCCTTTGCACCTTAAGCCCTCTGAGGTAGCGTGTCCTGTTTCATCACAATGCGGAGTGGGTGCGGGAATGGATTTCCAGAGGGAAGTGAGTTCCTGCTGATATTGAGCTTTCAAAGGCCCCCACCATTGATATTCTGTCCGGGTCTCTTTGAGACTTCAGGGATCTTCCCCAGGAGAGAGGATGCCTGTATTGTCCCTAGGCCTTCCTGGATCTGCTCAGAGCTAGGTCTCTATGCTCAGGAATGCTTGTCAGTGACCTGTGGCCAAGTCAGCATTTGGTGGCACAGGTCCCAGTCACCTGATGGCTTGAAATCTAGTCTCCCTGTCACCTATGGGCTTAACATCAAGTCATTTCATAAAGTCAGCCAATGGTGAGAGTTTTCAACCATACGGACCGTATATCCTTCAGATGGAACCTAGGGTGAAGTCCCCAAAATTTCCATCCTGTCTCTTTTCTCCCCCAAGGAATTAATAGTGCTCATTTCATTTTACCCTTCCAATCATCTTTTGGGCTTGCAATGTTTTAACCAGAAAAATTCATTTTGGCATCAGTGAAGTCAATAAAACATTGCAAAAACTTACAAGACTGCTTTAGATTTCTTTTAAATTAGAATTCACAAAGAATGAACTACTGAGAGAAATTTTTCTTAGCTAATTAAGATAAGCACAGCAGATAACATGTGAAGCCTTTTCCACACACTGCAAAGGTCACATCCCCAAAGATTCTGACCTAAAAAGTACTGGGTGGAGACTGCCCATTTGTGTGTTGAAAATGCTCTGCTGTGGACTGATCGCATGAGAAAAAATCCTGGAAGAACTGAGACAATTATAATAGCACTTATTGTTAGCAGTATACTTTCTAAAGGTTGGTGCATTCTTTCCTGTTATACTTGGTTGCTGCTGTGTGGATCCTAAACATCGCCCAAGGGCCCGTGTATTCACGGTTTGGTTGTCAGTCCTTGCTACTGGGAGATGGTGGAACCTCTAAGAGATAGGGTCTAGTGAGAACAAGTTAGGTCATCAGAGGGGACCCTTCACCACTCATTCCCCATTATGGTGTACTGTGCTCCTACGGGTGTATAGTGATAGGGTCAGACACCACGGACTGACCCCTCTGAAACTGAACTGATAAACCTTTCCTCCTTTAAGGTGATTATCTCAGGTGTTTCATCACAGCGGTGAAAAGCTGACCAACGCAGTTGCTTTTAGATAAAACTACTACGCCAACCTACTGGCCTTTTAAGATTTGAGTGAGGCCTGGTAATGTAGCTTAGTCATGGAATACTTGCCTGGCATGCATATGACTCTGGGTTTGACTGTCAGCACTGCAAAATAACTAAATAAACTTGGATGAGATCCAGGAAGACAACTACCTTAACATAAAGCAGAAGGATTCTTCTCCCATATTAATAATGTCTTTCATATATGAGCAGCTCACTTTCCCCATGATTTTCCAGGTTGTGACTGAGCACTTTCCGTGGTCTTGCCAGAGTAAGAGAGAGTGACATCTCTTAGTGACTGGCACAACATTATTTCTAGAGAAATTAACTGTAAGCATAAAAACCTGGCCAAGACCAAGGCAGATGTTCTGAAAATGTCTAGAAAGACAAAGGCACGAGTATCTGAAGATGTCCAGAGATGCAGAGCTGTGACTCTAGATAAGACTCATCTTTCAGAAGGAAGTAAAATTTAAAAAAAATTTTTGTAAACTCGTAATTCTTTCACTTCTGTTCTACATAGAAGTATCATACTATCGAAGTCATCAAAACACTGTTAGACAAGGTCAGAAGGCAAAGCTGCCTAGGGTTTTTATGCATGTGACCAGCATTATGAAAAAGTTGCTAAACTACTAGTCAGGTTGTAAAAGTTCAGTTAATACAAAGGAAAGTGTTGCAATCAAAGAATCATTTCTTTATTAACTTAAAAGCACAGAGCAGCAATTGTATGTTACTATTACTTCATGGCCGCTTGTTCCATCCGTCTGGCTTGAGCCCTCAGAAAAGGTCTTGATAGTGCCTGCTGTGAAGGAGGGGACACAGATTCATTTTCAAGCCACAGTGCTCTCAAAAACAACGAGGCTTTGTGAGGTCTCTACAAATACAAAGTGATCCATACAGAAGTCAGGGATTTCTCTTTCCAGAAAAAGAGATACTACCGACTTGAATGAACCTTCAGATTTCTCCTGTGGTTTGGTTTTCTGTCCCCTATCTAACTAGGGTAGGTGAGAAGGACAGGGCTGCACACAGTATCCACAGGTGGGGGAACAGCAGTAGACAGCTGAGACTGATTCACGCACAGCGCTGACCCGAAGCTCCCAGCTGAAGGCCGCCACTGTGAGCTGGAAGCGCCCGCAGAGCTGCAGCTTCTGCCCCAGATCTTTCCCACTTTCCCACTTGAACTCAAAGCAATGAGCACATTTGTTTGTCCTCATTAAGCGCAGGGTTGCAGGCATTAATTGACATGCAGAGGCAGCTTGCTGGGGCAGGGCCAGGGAGCCTGGAGCCTGTGGCGTGGCGGGAGAGCCTGGCTGCACTCAGTTCCCAGCTGGCAGCCTTGGAACCCAGATCCTGGGTGACCATCAGTAACAAGAGGCATTTCAGTAGCTGCTTTCCAGGTTTCCAAAAACCTCTGGGGTCCCAGTAAATGCCCAAGGCCACCTCAGGGGTCAGCAGCAAGGCTGGACAGGGGCAAAGCCTATGAGCCTTGTTCCATTTCCAACAGGGCTTCTTTGGGCCCTTCATAACGAGTTCTCAATATGACTGATCCGAGAGGTGTGAAAGGCTCAGGACCAGCGAATCCTCATGCTCTTTTACAGCTGAGCACAGAAGCTGCCACAAGCCTGACGCTGGCACCAGCTTGCCTTGTCTCTCCTGGAGCTGTGGGGCTTTGGACTTGTTGGTAAACTTCGCTGGGCCTCGGTTTCCTCATCTGTCTTGTGGTAGAAGTAACAATGCTGATCTTGAAGAACTAACGTGAGGATTGAGTCAGTACATACAAAACCCCTAGATCAGAGTCTGCCACACGAACAAGGGTTTCTTATTGTCATTGGCCCAAGCTAGCAGAGCACTTCTGAGCCAGCCACCAAAGGGAACACAGAGGAGAGGAAAGGTTCTTGGGAGTGTAATTGGATTTGCTGCAAGTGCCTCTGTAAACCATACTGAGGATTTCTGATTCACATTTGGGAAGAAAAGCAGAACAGAAGGTGATAAATTCCTTTATGGGAGAGCTTGGCAGGAGAGGCAGATGTAACTGTAAAGTTAATTGGTGGCTGGGAGGTGGAATTCTGGGCGGAGGAGACGAGGCATGAGCATGTTCCTCTCCTGCTCCGCTTTATGGTGATTGCTTCATTAGGGATTCTGAGAGGCCAGTCTTTGCCCAGACAGGGATGATGTCAGCAAGTAGTTTATGGAGTTCTGCCATCCTTGGAGGATTCCGGGAGCTCACAGAGCATCTCCAGGCTGCCTGCCAGCACTCCAAAGACTGAATCCCACTACAATCTTGTGCCCTCCACCATGCCCATGTGAGCCAGTCAGGATGTTTGTTACTGTTCGCCCTGCAGACTCTACAGCAGGAAGAGTCGCCTCACCAATTCTGCGAGCAGGTCTCTTTCCTAGCCTTCTAGGGCTGGGTCTCTGAGAATTCTGCTCCATGTTTCAAACCTCTCCTCAGATTCACAAGGGATATAGAACAAGATAACCCTCCAGGATATGTGCTGGGCTTAAGGGGCACAATTTGAGATTGTAGAAAGTGCAATCTCAGTTATCATTTGCAATACATTTTATGTATTGCAAAGAGGGAAACAGGTACCTGCTCATGAAACTCTTAACGCAGGCTGTCTCCTTTGTAATCAGTTTGAAAATGCTCCTTTAGACTTAGAGGCAGATTTTTTTTAAAAAAAATTGCTTATCATTCTTGTGCATTCAAGAAAGGGAAATCTAGGGCTGAGGTATTCCTAAAACTTTTAAATATGCAGAATCTGTTTTCTGAATCACTTTTCAACCTCCAGCCAGCAATCTGTGATTTCTTCACACAATGCTGTATTACACTGGGAACCATAGGTATGTCAAATGTCAATGTCAAATAATAGGGGACACTTTTGGAAGACCTTGTAAATGGCCTGGGAGCTCACAGAGGTAGTGGCATCCAGGTCCACATCTCAATGGAACAGCTAGGACAGGCTTGTACTTGTGGAGCAATGGCAGCTCTTTTGTGGCCAGTGGTAGGCAGTGGCAACTCTAAGGTGGCACTGGTGCCACTCTAAGTGGCAACTGGAGGAGCATTGAAGTGCAGAAAAATGTGCATCCTAGAGGCTGGGACACTGGTAATCTAGTGTAGACTTGTTGCTCTAGGGGGATGAGTTTCAGTGTCAGAAAATTTTTCAAGTTTCGACAGTTATTAGAAAGCTCCCTTATTTTCTAAATGAGAAGACGCAGGCTGAATCTTGGCTCTTTCCAAAAAACTCAGCAATTCCTCCAAATAAGGTGTGAGGGGGAAAGTGAGGGTCCACCTGAGGAGGGGACAGCTGTCTTCATGATGCGTTTCACGTTCTTCCCAAGCATCTTCCCTTTGGGAAGAGCTGTTGATTTGCACGATGGTGTTGTTACTCTCCGTTAAAATACAAACCCCCTTAAAAAGGTCACAGTGTTTCTACTGCCTGATGGATGATATCTCCCTCCTAGGGTGGATTTTGCTGAAGGTTATTTAAAGGAGCCAATTGTTAAAAAGAAAACTCTCATCACATTTCAACAGCATAAAACTTAGATCACAAAAGAACACCTATTGTATGATTCTGTTTCTCTGAAATGTCCAGAATAGGCAAATCTTCAGACATAGAATGCAGACTGGTCATTGCCAGGGACTGGGGGAGATGGAGAAATGTACAGCGTGACTCTTTGGAGAGGCAAATCTAT
The DNA here is from genome assembly GCA_004027295.1 of Dolichotis patagonum. Taxonomy (NCBI): domain Eukaryota; kingdom Metazoa; phylum Chordata; class Mammalia; order Rodentia; family Caviidae; genus Dolichotis; species Dolichotis patagonum. Next base: position 10,791 of record PVJX010044715.1, read on the forward strand.
TCCACAGTTAGATCATAGTGAGTGTCGCACAACCCTGTGAATATACTGAAATCATGGGACTGTGCGCTTCGAATGGTGAACTGTACAGCACATGAGTCCCATCTCAACGAAGGCATTTTAAAACACTTTGAATGTGTTATGTGTACAATAAACAGCCTACACAGAAATTCTCTTACATGTATCCCACTGATAATTATTGAATGCAAAGCTTCCAAGAATTATTTGATTTGAAGAAATTCAACAGAATTAAAAGCGGCAGGCCAGGAGCTGTGGTAGGGAAGACTTGGCCCCTCCTTTGAGGAGTCTACAGTTAAGGAGGAGCAGGAAAGAGAGATCTACATTCAGATAACCCTGCCCGGTTGGGAAAATGTTCCGAGAGGCTCTGAGGACATTTCTTGGTGAAATCCAGACTTGGCTTGGCCTTGCAGGCAGTTGGAGTGACAGGGTGGGAAGGGGAAGGTGGGAAAGGGGCAGAAGGAGAGTGGTGTCTCAAAGCGTTGGCAGGCTGACATGGGTTAGTGTTAGAAAATGGTCCCAGCCCAGGGAAGTTTAGGGGTGTAGCCAAGGAGGGCTGCTCCAGGCAGAGTTTAAGAATGGAGGGGCCAGCCAGGTATGGTGCCACACTCCTGTAATCCCAGCACTCGGAGGCTGAGGCAAGAGGATTGTTGCAAGTTAGAGGCCAGCCTGGGCTACATAGTGAGTCCAAGGACAACTTAAACTACATGGCAAGACCCTGTCAAAAGAAGAAGAAAGAGGAAGAGGAAGAAGAGGAGGAGGAGGAGGAGGAAGAAGAAGGAGGAGGAAGAGGAGGAGGAGGAGGAGGAGGAGGAGGAGGGAACAGCCACAGAGAGAAGGGATGGGCAGAGCCAACCCACAGAAGGCCCTGGGTGCAAGGGGAGAGTTGCCAACAGAAATAAACAATAAGAGGACCTGGAAAGAGCAGGAGAGGTGAGCAGGGTTATTCAGCTGGGAGCTAATACACACCAGGACCTCAGATCCAGGTTCCCTAGCTCCCAGCTGACTCCTCGTCCCTGCAGTGAAGACCCCAGCACCTTCCACACCATCCCCAGCCATGGCTGTAGGTCTTGGGATATCCAGCGTGGCTGCTAAGAACCAACACATACTTTAAAAGGATGAATGATCCGGCTCCCTGGGAGGCTGAGAATTGCAAGTTGGAGCCCAGCCCGGGCAACTTAGCAACTTAATGAAAAGGTGCGTGGAGGGTAGGGATGTAGCTCAGTTTCAGCGCAGATGCTGTACTTTTCTTTTCTTTTTTTTATAATTTTATTTAAAGAGAAAAAAAACAAAACAAAACAAAACAGAATAAAGGGTAGCAACAGTACAGTATTCCAAGGAAAAAAGGAAAAGAACAACAATAAAACCTAAGAAATTATTACTTGACAAATTACATACTGACTTCTTGGAAATAGTTGTTCAAATTACAAAGTTAAAACATGTAAAGTAGACATTCAAACAGTGAGACTGTTAACAGTTCTGCTCCACTATCTGACAAAAACAACAATATGGTCATCCATCTTACCCACTCAAATATACATGCAATTATATCAATAGGGTAAAGTTAAACACAACAAAACAGAGCAAAGCGATTCACAAGAAAGCAATGTAAGAGACAAAAATTTCAAAACTAGACAATCGGAGATATTCACTCTCTATCATATTGACTCTTGTTTTCTTCCAAATAGTTGTCCATATTGTCACATACAGGGAATTCACATGAAACAACCTTGTATGGAATTGATCTGAGCAGGATGAGGAGGGCATTTCAGGTCTTCAAGACCAGACATTAGGGAAGCCAAGAATGGCTGTCATAGTGTCTCTCATTCTCCTCAAAACAGTTGTCCATACCTTAATGCGTGTTGAACTTAAACAAGGCAAAGAAAGCTAAGATCACTTTGAACAAAAAGTAATAGTTTTGCTGGACTTCACATCATGACATTATAGAATCAGCACTGGGTATTGTAGTGTCTCTTTTTCTTCAAAGTAGTTGTTCATTTCAACATGTGTTATATGGTTGGTTCCTGTAAACTGTTTATAAGCTCTACAAATGCATGAGTCTCTACATGTATATCTATCATTTCTGTATTAGCAGGAAAAACAAAACAAAGCAAGATAAAACAAAACAATTCCTAGAAAAGCATGAGGCAGAAAAGTCACATAAAACTGCAATACAAGGTGATCTACAATGGTTACCATGGTGTCTCAGCAGTATATAACAACATTAATAAAAATGAAGCATTAGAGACATTATAAGACTT
>PVJX010044716.1:0-13047 GCA_004027295.1 Dolichotis patagonum
TGCTGCGTAAAGGAAAACCTCAGGAATAAGAAAACTATTGATAGTGGGGCAAGAAAGCAAACACAAAGTAAGTTTATCATTAACAAAAGCAGAATTAAATTACAAAGGAGACAGTAAGTTCAGCTCATCAATAAATATATTAAATATTGTCACTAATTTTCTTAAGACTATCATGACATCTTTATTCTTCAGAGTATAGATCAGAAGATTAAACATTGGGGTGACAACAGTGTAGAAAATAGAAAGAAATTTACCAGTGCTGGAAAACTGTTTGGATTTGTGTCATAAATATGTAATGATTCCAGATCCAAAGAACAAGGTGACAACTATTACATGTGAGGAGCAGGTGGTGAAGGCTTTGACTCGTCCTGCTGCTGATGACAAATTCAGAATGGTGGAGATGATTTTACTATAGGAACCAAGTATCAACAGAAAAGGAGTCATGGCAAAAAGCACAGCCACTACAAAGACCAACATCTCATTCAGAAACGTGTCTCCACAGGCTAGCTTGAGTATTGGTGGGATGTCACAGAAGAAGTGGTTGATTTGGTTGGATCCACAAAATGGCAAAGAGAAAATCTTACAGGTCTGCCCTATCTCAACCGGAATTGCACTGATCCAGGAGGCGACTACCAGTTGGATGCAGACCTTGTGGTTCATGATCAGGGGATAATGCAGAGGGTTACAAATGGCCACATAACAGTCATAGGCCATCACTGTCAAAAGAAAACACTCTGTGTTTGCAAACATAAGAAAAAAGCACATCTGTGAAGCACAGGCAAACACAGAAATACTTCTTCTCGGGCCGGGGATTTAGCTCAGTGGCTTAAATGCCTGCCTGGCAAGCACGAGGTCATGAGTTTGATCCCGGTTACAAAATAACAAAAACAAAAACAAAAACAAACTTCTTCTCAATGTCCAAAGAGTTACGAACATTGGAGGAAGAGTGACAGATACATAACAGATTTCTAAGAAAGAAAAATTACTGAGAAAAAAATACATGGGTGTCTGGAGCCCTGGGTCTACCTGGGTTATAAGAATGATGATCCCATTTCCTAATAGGATTATCACATTGATAAAGAAAAATACCACAAAAAGAAACTTTGGGATATTGCGATTCTCAGAAAATCCCAAAAGAACAAATCCCATTATGGAAGTGAAATTCAATTCTTCTGGCATATTTTTTTTTTGTTTTTCATCTGCAAAGATAGCAAGATATGTCATTTATATTGTTTGAAATATTATCCAGTTCTATGGACTAAAGCATTCTTGGAAGAATTAGCATGGAAAGTTTCCAATCTGTACTCAAATTGTATTTTTTAATATCAGAGGATCAAAAAACATCAGTGAATTCCAAGAGTTAGGACTTTTAAATTCTAAAATTATGTTTCATGCCTATTGTGAATTTTAATTTAAGTGAAAATGATAAGACCTATATATAATACTACGTTCGGAATTCTTTCTACTAGATGGTGGAACCAAATCAATCTTTTGCATGTATATAGAAAAGATTATGGTGCAGCAATATTTTATTTGAATTTAATCGATAGTATTCCCATAATCAAAATTTTAAGGATAACTTTTGGTAAGGAGTAAACTCAACCATGCAAACTTTTTCAATTACTTTGTCTTTGACACAGTGATAACTCTGCCATCCCTGCATGCACAACAAGTTGATACAGAATGTGGTTTTCACTGATCTGTCTTAAGACTTTAAGCAGTATTGTGATCATGCATTATCACCAAGGTCACTTATTTGCCACATGTCATAATGCAGCAGATTTTGATAATTTTTGACTTGTTGAATACTTAATGAAAATGAAAATATTGAAACAATGGACTGGTGATATGATTCCAGTAACTCTGCTTACTAAATCTTCCCTCAAGTGTCTTGCTACCTGTCACTGGTTGTGCTAATTATTTTAAAACTCATTTTTATAAATATATCTGCGATGAATCACGTGCAATTCAATATAATCAAAGACAATTTATTCTAATACAGAATCATTGGACAGTTTCCAAAATGATCAAAGTCACAGAATAGCTATTTTAACCTAGAGAATGTATAAGCTTGTATATTGGCAGTGTATAAATAACAAGATATCTGAACTGTTTTGTTCTGTTTTGTTCTGCTTTGTTCTCTTTATGATGGTATATATATATATATATATATATATATATATATATATATATATACCAACACAATATATACTGAGATCTATCTATATCAGTACTTAAGGAGTCAGTAAACATTGCTGAATTGTCTTGTATTGAGGTTGAACTAATTTTTACTCCCATGAGGAGAATTTATGAATGTCTCTTGCCATGCCTTTTAACTAGTACAGTGTTAAAAGCTTTTTCAGTAACTAAAGACTTCCTGTAGACAAACAAAGCATATGCATTTCTCTAAGAGTATAAATAAATAAATAAATAAATAAACAAGACAGATACTCAATAACTTTTTCCCAGGTAATGAGATATAACTGATTCTTTCACTGAGCTATTGTTAACAAAATCAGTTATTTACTGTAATATGTTGTTTCTTATTTTTGAAATTAATTTCTTGGATTTTAGTACTCATATTTTATTTACTCTGTATGATATTTTATGGGCAAATAAGAAAGTGTGAATGAGTTTATACAATGTTTGGCTGTCTTGCATATATGCCAGGATTTCAATTTAGGGATTGTGTTATTTTCCTAGCTCTATATTTGATTATTACAAGTCATATTCTATATTTTACATTTGCTTGAGTTAAAAAAAAACTATTTAAATTTTCAGAGTTTACTTCAAAAAATTCTTATGCAAATCAATAGATTTAAAACAATTGCTTACTCTCTCATATGTATTCTCAATTGCATTTTCTCTTATGTAACTTATGTATGGGATTGCTATATTCTATAATTATCACTCTCACTAATGACTGACAGTTTTTTAAAATTAAAAATCACAGCCCTGCTTAGATATGACAAGTATATAAAGTATAGAAATTACTCTTTGCAACTTTACATTAAATATCTCCTCCAACTTTATTATGTTCAATATTAAGTCTTGAAAAAATGTCTTTAGATTTAAGGAAAGCATTACAAAATGCTATTACAGGTTTATTTGTTTTCAGAATGAAAAAAATATAAAATAAAATGTTATGAAATGCCTGTTTGTATAGAATAAAAAATTTGAAGTGCTACTTATTACACAAAAGAAATGTAAACTATCTCTTATGTGTTACCAGTTTTCATTGTACAATATTTTGTGAATACTCAAAATAACATGAAGTGTCTAAGAAGATTTTAAAATTTCTTTTCTAATAATTTAATTACTTAAAATCAATATGTAAATGTTTTGAAGGTAACTAGACTACTTAATAGATGATTCGTGCTTAAAATATACTTCTTAAGATAAAAATCTTACAAAATACTTTGAGGAGGAACATGATTTTTAAAGAACAGAAGAGTATAATTATTGGATGCAAAGAAAGAAATGATCTTGTAATTTATAAATGCATGTTTGCAGATGACAAAATGACAAAATGTTATATGACAAAATGACAAAAGTTTATTTAAATGTAAATAATTAAAATATGTTGGATTACAATGTAAGTTTTAATGCAAAGATTAAAAATACAGATTGCCATAGCTTCCTTATGATCATATTTCATACTACTTTGTTTCTTTTTAAATTAAGTTGGGCATCTGACAACAAAAACAAAGGATAACTAGGCTAGGCAATCTTCAGTGTTTGAAAATTATTATTTTCATGAACTCCACAATTATTAGAAAGTATTTTTCTAAGAAAGGATTTTCTCTACAATTGTATGACTCAGAGAAACAAATTACAAGCTTAGCTTCCCTTTAAATAGCATGTATCACTGTATATAATGGCCCACAGAATTTATTAAAATATTGACTGAACAATATTTATCATTCAGGAAGGTTTATTCCAAGGAGGATTTATTGCAAATAAAAATTACAGTTGCTGAGTTGATACGTTGTTAACATCAACAATCTACCAACTAATGTAAATCAACCAACTAATGTAAACCAAACACTAATATAAATGATATCATCATAGGAAAGTAAAAAATAAACTTACTAGCTGTGTGTACATATTTTGAACTTCAAATTTTCTGTTTTCAGTATTTTTCAATTACTGATTCTAAGAGCTTCACAGCATGCTAGAAACCATAGAGAATATCATAACAAAAATCCAAGCAGCATAAAATAATTCATACTTACTTCCTTGGATTTAGAAATAGTTACTTTCCCCCCTAACCTATGTTATGAAGTGTGTACATAACAAGATAGATCTTTTGAAAAGCTTAACTTCTCTTTAAATAAGAATGTCTCACTTTCTTTCTGCCTCTGTTGCTTTCAACATATGACATCTTAATATTTAAATTTAGGTTCCCACAAAGTGATAATTTCCATTTGTTCTTCCAGATACTCTCTTGCCAAGGGTCACTCTATGGGTGCATCCAGGTCCCCTGACTGCTCCCCTGACCCAGTGATGTCACTGGATCTTGTCAGAAGGCAGGAATGCTATTGATAGCACTTACTATTTAACTCTGCTAATACTCACTGGGTAATAGTCAGATTCCTAGTTGTGCTTTTGATGCCCTTTGCTTATTTAATGTTTTTCCTTTGTTTCTTCTATGTATGCTTTGGAATTATAAAATGAGTTTTTCTTATCATTACATACACTTGTGTCACTTACAGACACACTTCTTTCTTTTATTTTTAAGCAAAACAAAAAAGGAATAGAAATGATACAGAATTTCAAAAAAAAAAGTAGGAAATTAACAGTTGTGATATATTGCATACCTACCTTTTTGTGCTAAAGAATTAATGATTTTTATCACGAATAGTATGATTCATATTTCAGTTATGTCTGGAGTGTTTGTTAAGTATAAAAACTTCAAATTTGAAATATATGAAAGGCAATAACATGTAAACAGAGTAGCTTTCATTTCCACCCTACATCTTTCCTCATTAAAAAACAGTTTTGTTTTTTTACCCATACCAAGGTCCCATGCTATTCTACCTCTCTCACTCTGTCTCTTTGTCTTTCTTTCTCTGTCCTGCCTTTCTCTATCTCTTGTCTCTCTTCTTTTTTGATTTTAAGACAAACTCCTCAGACTTATCTGAAATTATAAGATTTTAAATAAACATAAGATGAAATTTATAAGCTTACTGTTAGCGTTTTTCAAAACCTAATTCCATTTAGAATTTGAACTACTATTTTGATAAAACATATTCTTTCACTTAAATGACTTTAGGTTCAGTGCAAGAAACGTATGAAATTTTTAGAGATTCAACTGATTAATTGCTTTTAAAGTACTGGATAACACAAACTTTGATTTGATTTCTAAAGTTCCCAAATTTATAAATTTAGTCAATCTTTATTAAGACAGAAAAGTAGTAACTATATTTCTAAGTAATTACAAACTTAATTGGAAGATTTCTATTAGTCAGGAAAATTTATATTATAAATACTTTTGTAGCATGTTACAATATTTCATCACTTAAGTTTGGTGACCACAGTGTAATCAGATTTTTTCTGTATTTCCACTTACACATGCTGTGCACTCTAAAGTTTTATATAGAAGCACTTCTTTTAAGAATCTATTGGCAATCTTTCTTTGCCTTGAAAACAGATAAATAAGTTAAATTTTAAATCATAGGAAGGCAAAAATCAATGTACAGATGCTTTTAATATAAAAGGTCTATACTTTTTCAATGAATGCATCCCAAGAGCTGATTACGCATATTACTCTCTTACTTTTTCCACGAGAAGTTATCCTCCCTGATGTCCACAACCTTGACCCACATCATCACCCAGCCCCTTGTAATTCTTAGTCTAAGTCTGGTTCTCTGAGTTATCCTTGCTTGTAAGAAGCATAAGGTCCTCCTGCTTCAGATCTACATGGCAAGGATTACAGCAATGTGCCAACAAACCTACCAGTCACATGCATCACTCTTCAACTGTTGATATCTTGATTTTAAAAATGATAATATTAAAAATTTGTTTTTTTCCTCTAATACAAAAAGGATAGATGTACATATATAGGATTTCACATGCCTAGAGCTTCTCCTAAAGAGTTTATAAGAATTGATTTTATTACGTGTGATGATATGAATGGATACTTGGAAGAAAATGAGACATATGGTAGCCATTGCTGATTTTCTGTCACCTTGTTTTGAAGCCAAATAATGCTTTTATTCTTTGTTTTGATTGGTTTTAGTATGTTTTCTATTATTTGATTTCAATATGTGAGAAGGTATAATAGCTATTTTGAAGAGAACAAGAGACATTATGGTAGCCATTGTTGATTTTCCTATTGTCTGGCTTTGAAGGCTTGTAATATTAGAGGTGAAAAGAAGAATACAATCTGTGATATTTAGGGAAAATGTAATTACTAGGTAGGATAGGGTGCATTGTTATTGCATCTTAACTGGTTCTAACTAAGATGTCTTCAAATTGCTTGCAATTTGGTCCTGTGTTGTTGAAGAAACAAAAATAATAAATGATTTAGAAATAACATGTAAGAGGAACAATTCTTGTTGCAACATTTTTTTTTCCTGCAAGGCAAAATTTCATTGATTAACTTAGCAAATTTAAAAACAAGCATTTGCCTTCAATGTATTGTTCAGCTTAGATGAAAGCACAAAGGCAGGGACAAGGGTGATGCATCAGCAGTTTCCAGGAAAAATACAGAATCTATTCCAGATGATTGAAGTAAAAATACTTTCACCAGAGGCCTATTTACATTGTGTATTACTATCCTATATGCACCTTGATACATTGTCATAAAGTTGAAGACTTAAAAGGCAATGAAATTGATATCTCACAGGTTCATGCCAGGGAGGAATTCACAGGGTTGCAGAGTTCCGCCTCCTGCGAATCCTTTAAGGGAGAAGGTTCCTTGCCTCTCCCAGCTCTTAGCCTTATTAGTGTGGAGTTGCCTTTACTATGCATCCTGTTTCACATGACATTTTCTCCTCCTTCCATGTCTTTTTAAAATCCTTTCTCTATCTCTATATCTTATGCTTAAAAAAGACATTAATTTTTTACCCATCCTAAACTGTAGTGACTTGCATTTCAAAATGCTTAAGTATAATACACTTCTCCATTCTTTCAAATAAAATAACATTTGCAGACGTGGAGAAATATTTTGAGGGACCACTCCCAATCCACTCAATGTGGGTACTGAGAGCTGTGTAATACCAGAGCAAGAACAAAAGCTACAATGGGAGGAACTGAGGTTACAGTGGAATATCATATCTTGGACAACAGAGGAGAGAACATATGCAATATGTGAATTGTAAAAGGGCATGGATAGAGACAGAGACAGAAATGGCAAATTGCTGTCACATATTTTTAAAATTTAAAAACACTAAGTTAGAGAGAATAGGGTTACTACAGAGTAGTGAAATTCAGGACAATAAAGGAGTGAGGAAGTTTTATAGTTTTGCAATATCATGAGCTGTAAGACAAATAAGAAATGGGAGAATGTTGAAATAAAACAAAAGAAAAACACAGATTCCCCTGTTCTTAGTATCATCATTACTTCTGGTATGTTTCATTACTTTAATACAGACAGAAGACCAGAGAAATCCAAAAAATGAATAGAAGAGTGAAAAAGTTAAAGGAAACTTATTCCCAGATATGAACTGTATCACTAGATTTGAGACATTCAGTTAACCTTTTATTGCACTGTTTAAGCTGTAAAATCAGTCAGCCATGAAAGGAAAGGCTGACTCCTAGAAAGAGATCAGTGATCTTCCAAAATGTTTATATTTATAATGACTATAACCACATTTTAAAGTAAACTATATAAAACTAACACCATTTTACATAATGTGATTTCATAATCATATTATAAATTATCAATATATATGCAATATATATGCAAGAAAATGTGACTATTTTCCAATTGTAGCTATATGAGAAGCACACTAGCCAGTTATTTCCGAGCTTTCAAGTCTTTACCCCATGTTGATAACTTAGTAATTTTCTCAATGCAAACAAGATATCATTGTTCCTCAGAGTGTAGACAATTGGATTCAGAGTTGGAATCAAAATGGTGTAGAAAAGAGCAATGAGTGTCCCCATGCCTTCAGATAGACTTGGTTTGGGTTGTAAATAAGTGATGCTAGCTGTGCCATAGAATAAGACCACAACTGTCAGGTGAGAAGAGCAGGTGGAGAAGGCTTTAGCTCTGCATCTGACTAAAGGCATTTTTAGAATGTTGGAGATAATTCTTCCATAGGAGACAATGATCAATAGAAAGGGAACCATGACAAACACCACTGCAACCATATAGACTGCAATCTCATTCTCTGAAGTGTCCCTGCAGGCAAGCATGAGTATTGGGGGGATGTCACAGAAGAAGTGATGGATTTGGTTAGACCCACAAAAGGGCAAAGAGAAAATCTGGCATGTTTGCCCAATTATGATTGGAATAGTACATACCCAGGAGGCAGCCACCAGCTTCACACAGAACTTGTGATTCATGATGAGGGCATAACGCAGTGCGTAGCAGATGGCCACATAGCGGTCATAGGCCATCACAGTCAGGAGGAGGCACTCAGTGCCTCCCAGCAGGAGAACAAAGCACATTTGTGTAGCACAAGCAAGCAACGAAATATTTCCTTTTTGGATACAGAGATCCAAGAGCATTCTTGGAATAGTGGCTGTTACATAACAAATTTCTAGAAAGGAAAAATTGCCAAGGAAAAAATACATAGGACTCTGAAGAGTAGAGTCAACTTTTGTTATTAGTATTATAATGCTATTACACATCAGAATTGTCAAATATATGAGTAAAAATATTCCAAAAAGAAACCACCGAAGGTTAGGAATATCAGAAAACCCCAAGAGAACAAAATCCTTCCTCATTTTCATTCCATCTGAAGTTACAATATATTTAGGATGGTTAGTCCATTTGCATTTGAAATTACATGCTCTGTTGTGTTACTGTAATCAGGTCTGTAGATGCATGACCTTAAATGTTATTTACAATTTTATGTTGTGCTATGTTCTATGATATGAAATTTTAAACTTCAGAAATGAACTGGTATGCAGGTAACTGTAATTCAAGAGATAAAGTCTAACATTTTGTTATAGTTGGCTGTAATGATACTTAGGATTACTGAGAAATGCACATTCTTACCAACATTTACAGCACGTTGTGTGGGTGAATATCATATTCCCTTATCCTTAAAATAAGAATTAACAAGTTCTTTCTATTGTTTTCCTTGGCTTATTATTTTTCTCTGTGTTGATAGTTGTTTGCCATCTTCATCAAATTTAATTCTCCTGAAGCTTTTCTTTCATTCTTAGTAAAAATGAGTTTATATCTTCCTTTAGCACTCCAGTGGAAGCAATGTTCCTAAATGAGTTTTTCATTAGAAAGGAAATAAGTGCATTAATACTGTTTTTCTATGTGCATGTCTCCCATCCCATATTCAAAATACCAAATATATTAGCTCAAAATAATTATAATTTTCTTTGTTACCATGTCATGTCCCCTGAAAGACAAATATTAACTGAAGTAGAATTTAATGAAAGACATGACTAATTCTTCATACTATTGTTTCCTAAGCCATGTCTTCTTCTTTGTCATGTCTCTGTTGTTATGTGATTTCCTTTTAATCAAATACAACTCTGTTTCTCCAAATTGCTTGTCTAATGTAGTGCTAGTTTAGTGCAAGTCTGATTAAACCCAGTAGTGATATACTCTGGTCATTCTAATGACTGAAGTACATACATGAAACTAAAAATAAAAGCATATCATTGTTCTACTTGTTTCCATGTCCCCTGCCCATCTCTTCACATTCACGTTCTCTAAGAGCCCTTCTCACTGGAAAGAAATAAGCATGCTTGTTTCTTTGTATCTGCTTTTTATTATGCTTTTGTATATCACCTTGCTCAAGTGAGAGATACTCTCAATTCATAATATCGATAAGAACAAACATGAGGAAAGGGCTTTAAAAAAGAAGGAAGGAAGGTGACAGAAAGAGAAGAATGTTTTTTTAAAAAACAGAATCATGCGCTATTGTGTACAAGGACTCACTTTCCAGATGGTTGAAAAGTACATGTGCTGAAGACATGTGCTAATAAACAATTAAAAAAATTTAAAAATCAAACCAAAATCAAAACAAAATATTTTTGCTCTTTTGCATTAACATTACCCATATGAAGTGTTCTACACTGCTTTACAATTTTGTAATGCTTTTTTTTCCTGTGTTAACCTAACCTTTATTTTTTAAATGTTATTTAAAGAAAAAAACAGAAAAAAGGTAGAAATAATACATAATTTCAGAAAGAATAAAAAGTCTAATGCTTCTTCCCCAGCTTTCCAAAAGTATGTACTCCCCTATCTTCATAAGCCCACTTTACCTGTATATTTGACTCAGTCACTTGACAATTTTGACTTGATATAATGATAATGATACACTGATTCCTTTCTATTGCTATAATCAGTTAGAAATAATTTTCAAATTTTTCTTATGTAAATTATTTCTATTAATAACACAATTAACAATATTTAACACATACCTCACTTTACTTAACTTTATAATCAAGAAAGTGAATAATCTGTGACTTAATTCCTTTCTAGATAAAGAACTCAGGGTTTCGTGAGGTTTTTGTTTCAATTTGAAAACACCCTTAAATAAAACAGTTACATATTTCTACCACAGCTCAAATTTGCATTTGGCAACCAAAGATTGTTTAATTAACAGTTTACCTACAATTTTTAAAGTTCTTATTCCCAGGAAGTCAATTGAATGCTAAGATACCTGTGCTTATTTTAAGAACTCTTCCCATTCTTACATAAGAATAGTCACTCTTACTCTGGAGACAATCTTCTCTTGTTCATCAAATTTCATTTCTGCAAGTCTGGTTGGATTTGACAGTCAGTATGGTTCATTATTGAGAGCTACTATTTTAAAAAGAGAATGTTCTCTGTATTTCTTTCTGGTGTAAAGCTGCCCCACCACGCGAGGAGTTAGCTGGTACTGAAAGAGCACTTGTCTATCAGGAAGGATTTAAAATACCTTGCTATTGCATTCAAAGCCTTTAATAACTAATGGGCAATTGGCTCACTTACAGTTGTTCCTGCAGTTCCTCCAGATTTAGGTCATCAGAAAAAAGTCCTACGTGTTTTGTACTGTATATATGCAATTCTTAGGTTTATCAGTGGTGATAAAAGCTCTTTTCACAACTGGAATATTTTTTAAAAAATTTTACTTAGACAAAAAAGCAAAACATAAAAATAATATATAATTTCAAAAAAACAGTAAGAAATCACTAGTTGATAAATTAGATATTGTCTTCTAGGAAATAGTTGTTAAAGTTACAAAATTAAAGCACACAAAATGGATAAACACTGAGACTGTACACAGTTCTGTTCAATGATCCAACAAAAAGTAATATGGTTATCAATCATACAAAGTTAAACATACAAGCAGTTATAACCTTTAGAGGACTTTCTTTTCCACTCTTTTTTATAATAGCAATTGCACATTTTGGCAATTGCACTCCTATGGTTCTTATTACTTTTTACACTAGAGACACAATGTGATATTTAGAAATACAATTCTTACTTATTTCACTAATGAGGATAGTCTCAAGTTGCCTCCATTTACCTATGAAGGCCTCCAGATCATCCTTTTTATAGCTGAGTAACATTCCATTGTATAAAAAAAGCACATCTTTTTCATCCACTCTGCAGTTGATGGGTATTTTGGTTGTTTCCAAGATTAGTTATTACAAATTGTGCTGCTATGAACATGGGTGCATGCATATCACTGTAATATGACCTTTTCAGTTTTTCTGGGAAAATACCTAGGAGGGGAATAGCTGGATTAAATGGAACTTATAATCATAGTCTTCTGAGAATTCTCCATATTGATTTTCATAGTGGCTACACCTGTCTACACTACCACCAACAATGAAGCAGCCTTCCCAACATTTGTTATCAGTTGAATTCTTGATGGCAGCTATTCTTGACAGAGTGAGATAAAATCTCAATGCTGTTTTAATTTGCATTTCTAGAATGACCAGTGATGTGAACATTTCTTCATGTATTTACTTTCCATTTGTATATCTTCATTTGAGAACTGTGTGTTCATCTCAGATGCCCATTTTTGGAGAGGGTCTTTGAATTTGGGGGGCTTGATGTTTTTCAATTCTTTCTATGTTCTGGATATAAGTCCTTTGTCTGAGGGGTTGCTGGCTAAAATTCTTTCCCATTCTGTGGGTTTTCTTTTCACTCTGTTGGTGATTTATTTTGAACTGCAAAAACTTTTCAATAATATGATATCCCAGTTGTTGATTCTCTGAAGTGTTTCCTATGCAGTTTGCATTTTGTTCATGAATTCTCTGCCTACCCGTATGTTTCCAACACATCTACGTACCTTGTCTTCCAGTGGATTTAATGTTTCTGTTTTAATTTGTAGGTCTTTCATCAATTTAGACTTCAGTTTTGTGCATGGTGAATGACATGGATCTAGTTTCAGTCTTCAGCAGGTGGAGAGCCAATTTTTCCAACACCGTTTAATAAAGAGGCTATCTTTCTTTCAGTGAACATGTTTAGCCCCTTTGTCAAGTATCAGGTGGCTGAGTGTCTTTGTAGTTGTGCTTGGATATTCCAATCTGTTCCATTGATCCTCAGGTTTATTTCTTTGCCAGTACCATGCTGATTTAATCAATGTGGTTTGTAGTATAGTTTTTTATTTTTATTTTTTTATTTAAAAGAGAATAAAACAAAAGGGGGCAGTACAGAGCAGATCAGAAGAGGACAACATAGGCAACACAGTACTTTACATTAAGTCAACTGGACGTCAACAGTATCTAACGCCATATCTCTTACTCTGCTATAGTTGAGCATAGTTTCAATTACAATAATATCAAACATAACACAATAGTATAAAGCCATGCATATAGTGAAAGAATTCCAGGGCTTTCTGAACCGAATAACAGAAAATGATCAATGGGTATTATAATATCTCATTTTTGATAAAAAGAAAAAAATTTGTTTGA
>PVJX010044717.1:0-13062 GCA_004027295.1 Dolichotis patagonum
CCATTATCACCACTGCTATTCAACATAGTACTGGAAATACTAGCCAGAGCAATAAGACAGGAAAGAGAAATAAAAGGAGTAAAGATAGGAAAAGAGGAAGTTAAATTATCATTATTTGCAGATGACATGATACTTTACATAGAAGACCCCCAAAACTCTATTGAAAGACTCCTAGATATAATTAAAAAATTCAGCAAGGTAGCCGGATACAAAGTCAATACACAAAAATCAATAGCATTTCTATACACTAACAACAAAAGTACTGAGAGAGAAATAAGTGAAATTACACCCTTTACACTAGCATCCAAAAAAATGAAATACTTAGGCATTAATCTCACGAAAGAAGTAAAAGACCTATATAGCGAAAATTATAATACCCTGAAAAAGCAAATCGAAGAGGACCGCAGAAAATGGAAAGACATCCCCTGTTCATGGATAGGAAGAACAAACATTGTAAAAATGGCCATTCTCCCCAAATTACTATACAGATTCAATGCCATCCCAATCAAAATACCACTAACATACCTCATAGATCTATAGAAATCACTCCTAAAATTCATCTGGAACCAGAAGAGACCTAGAATAGCAAAGGCAATTCTAAGCAACAAAGGCAAGGCAGGAGGCATCACAATCCCCTTCTTGAAATTATACTACAGTGCTACAGTAATAAAGTCAGTATTGTACTTGAATAGAAACAGACCCGAGGATCAGTGGAATAGATTGGAAGATACAACCACAACCGCAACATCACTCAACCACCTTATATTTGATAAAGGTGCCAAACATGCTCGCTGGAAGAATGACACTCTCTTTAACAAATGGTGCTAGAAAAATTGGCTGTCCATATGCAGAAGACTAAAACTAGACCCATGTGTATCACCATACACTAAACTAAAATCTAAATGGATCAAAGATCTAAATATTAAAACAGAAACACTAAACCTGCTGGAAGACAAAGTAGGTAAGAACCTCAAAGATATAGGGGTAGGAAGAGAATTCATGAACAAGAACCAAAGTACAAGGGAAGTACTTCCCAGAATGAATAACTAGGACCACATCTTATTAAAGAGTTTCTGCATGTCAAACGATGTTTCCAGCAGAGTGAAAAGAAAACCCACAAATTGGGAAAAAATCTTCATGGACAGCGCCTCAGACAAAGGACTTTTGTCTAGAACTTATAAAGAATGAAAAAAAATCAGACCCTCGAAATTCAAATACCCAATCCAAAAATGGGCAACTGAAATGAATACACAGTTCTCAGCTGAAGAAATACGAATGGCAAATAAATACATGAAAAAGTATTCATCATCATTAGTCATGAGAGAAATGCAAATTAAAACCACACTGAGATTCCATCTCACTCCAGAAAGAATGGTCAAGTTAGAAAACACTACCAACTAAAGTGTTGGAGAGGCTATGGGGAAAAAGAAACTCTTCTACACTGTTGGTGGGAGTGTAGACTGTTGCAACCACTGTGGAGGTCAGTCTGGAGATTCCTCAAAAAGCTGGGTATGGAAGTGCCATTTGACCCAGCTATCCTGCTACTTGGTATATTCCCAGAAGAACTGAAAACATCATACCACAGTGATATATGTGAACCCATGTTTATAGCAGCACAATTCGTAATAGTCAGATCTTGGAAAGAACCTAAGTACCCATCAACTGAAGAATGGATGAAAAAGTTGTGGCATTTTTATACAATGGAGTACTACTCAGCTATAAAGAATGATCACATCGATATATTTATAAATAAATGGACACGACTAGAGATCATTCTCTTAAGTGAAATAAACCATACTCACAAGTGTAAATACCCTATAGTCTCCTTACTATGAGATTTGTTAAGAGTATATAAGACTTTATGGTAAGCATGATGCCCCATCTCATAGCTTCGAAGTCTTTCATAGTTTTCAATCATCAGTTGGAATGATTTTATCCTGTTTTGTTTGACTATTTCTTATGTGATTATATGAACAGCTGTTTTGAAGAAAACAAAACATTATGACAGCTATTGCTGATTTAATATCATCCTTCTTAGAATTCCCACCATGCTTTTTTGTTCTACTACCATTGGTTCTATCTATCACGTTGTGTCTTACTGGAATTTGAATATGTGTAATAGTTCAAAGAAATTTTTTTTATCAAAAATGAGATATTATAGTACCCATTGATCATTTTCTGTTAGTTGGTTCAGAAAGCCCTGTAAATCTTTCACTGTATGCATGGCTTTGTACTATTCTGTTATGTTTGATATTATTGTATTTGAAACTATGCTCAACTATAGCAGAGTAAGAGATATGGTGTTAGCTACTGTTGATGTCCAGTTGCATTAATGTAAAGTACTGTGTAGCCTATATTGTCCTGTTCTGACCTTCTCTGTACTGTCTCCTTTTGTTTTATTCTCTTTCAAATAATAAAAGGAAACAGTGTCACTATTAAAGATTTTGAAAATTTCAGAGCACTTGTGTAATATTTGGCACTGATATAAAACTTCTCTCAATGTTTTTGGGTACTGGCAACATTAATAGAATTTTTTTAATATTAACATTTATGAAATGTTCTTTTTAGTGCTTTTATCTCCTTTCTACAATTTTAGGTCTTTTAAAATGTTTATTGTAAGTTTTGTTAAGGCTATTGCTATGTTATGCCAGTTTTTCTCAAAGGATTTTACTTATAATTTTATACTGAAAACATTTTTAATTCTCATTTACTTAGTTTTTGTTTGGGACTTGTACCAGAAACTTCTTTTGTTTGTGAGGTGAATAATATTATTCGTAATGGGATGCTAATTTCTGCTTGTTTCTACTTTTTTCCCCTCTTAAGTTGGTGAACATTTATTCTCTGGGTTACAAACTCCATAGCTACATTAAGTGATTCTGATGTTAACAAAGAAATACTATTTTGAAAATTTTCTCAATGAAAGTGCTCTTGATGTATAGAAGCTTCATTCTACAATATTCAAAGGAGATTGCACTTTGTCTATAGCATGCTTACAGAAATCTCTCAGGAGGGGAAAAGTAAAGCAAATTTCTTGGTCAGGAATCCCTTTGAAGGAGGGTGAATTTGTATTTCTGACCATCACCCATTTTCACTGCTTTATTCTGTAGGCCACATCTAAGTTTCAACTTCAAACAATTTTATTTTTCATTTAATTCTATCTGTAGTTAACAAATACAATTATATATACTCATAGATGCAGTGTAATATGACCATGTATATTTATATTATCTAATAATTAAATAAAGTAAATAAATGCATCTGTCACCCCAATATTTCCTCACATGTATGAGTGTTGATAGCAAAGTTGTTTGGGATACATTTTAATTATAATATTAAGGAAAAATCTTTTTCCTTAAGTAAAGTACTTAAACACAAATGGATGCTTGTCAGTACTGAGTATCATATGTATTTCAACAAATATATTATTTTTCTCCTTGCACTCCATGAAGATATTTAAAATTAAAACATTTTCTAAATCCCTATGTAGTGCAATTCAATACACAAATTTGATTTTGAATATATATAGCAAGGTCATGTTAACTGGATAGCTTATATAACAAAATGATGAAGCAAGTCACTTGGAAATCCTGTAAGGCTATTAAGCTCCTTCATGTGAACCTCAAAAATATGACTCATCTAATTCAAATTACCTTCTAAAAAGTTAATCTTCTAATATCAGAATATTCACACTTAGTTTCTAATTACATGAGTGTGTGGAAAGAACTCAAGCATGCAAGTCATACATGGTAGTGACTGGATAAGAACACAATCATTGATTGAGTCTTTTCCCTAAGGATCTCTGTGCTTTCTATGCAGGTTTACACCCAGAAAATACCCGAATTACCCAGCCTTCACTTTTTCCATAGAAGAGATAAACAGAAATCCTCAGCTTTTACTCAATATTTCTCTGGGCTCTGAGTTCCATAATTTCATTTATAGTCATTGGAGGATACTAGAGAATTCCTTCATTTTGCTCATAGGACAACATGTAGGAGAGAAAGCAAGTGTGCTGCAATACTGACAGAAATGCCATGGGGTACCTCAGGTCAGATTGGACCACTGCTGGAACTCTACAGATTTCCATAAGTGAGGGTTGGTGGGACAGGAAATGATGGAAACACATCCATAGTGTGTCAACTCTGGGAGTATAAAGTGTTAAAAATAAGACTGAGGTTATTGGCATCTTTCAAAGGGTATAACAAACCTGAGTCCGCACACAGAAACTTTGTGGAATACACACAAATTCTTTTATTTTTCTTTTCTGGATCAACGAGGAGGGGAAAAAAGAAATAAATGTCATGTGGGATATCTGATTAATTCATAATTTCAAATATCTCCCAAGAGAAATATTTAGAAAGATGGGAAGAACACATGACTCCTACAACTTGTAGATGTTACTCAGTACACTTCAAGCCTACTACTGGGCTTTCCACCAACACTTCAGTGTATTACTCAATTTTCTTGTCCTTTAAGGTTACTTTTGGCTCATTTGATTCCACACTGACTGACAGTGCCAAGTATCCTTCAGTCTATCAGGTGGCCCCAAAGGACACCTATTTGGCCCTTTGCATGGTGTCCTTAATGCTTCACTTCCACTGGACCTGGGTGGGCCAGCTCATCACAGAAGGCCAAAAGGTCTTAAGTTTCTCCCAGATGTGAAAGCTGAGATGGACAGAAACAGAGTCTGCATAGCCTTTGTGAAAATGGTAGCAACTGTGACTGTGTCATATCTCTCAACCATGAAGAAATATGATATTCTGACTGCAAATACATCATCAGTCAGAGTGGTGGTTATTTACTGTAATACTGATAGTCTAAATGATGTGAACTATAGCATAGTACAAAAGTTAGTGACATGAAAACTCTGGATGACAAACTCTCAATGGCACGGTGACCTGGATGGGAGATATTTCATACTTGACCCATTCCATGGGATTTTTGTTTTTTCAACCACTTGAAGAGATTTCAGGTTTCAGAAATTTTGTCCAAGAATCTACTCCTTTCAAGTACCCAGAAGACACTTATCTGTTTATGTATTGGTATAAGAATTTCCATTGCTTCTTCTTTGAGTCGGATTGTTCATTAGAGAACTGTACACCTAATGCCTCTGTGATTTGGTTGCCTCCACATTGTTTTGACACAGCCATGAGTGATAGGAGCTACAATATATACAATGATGTGTACGCTGTGGCTCATGCCCTCCATGCAATGCTTTTCAAGAAAGAACAATGTTTCACCCAAGAATATTAGAACCACTTCTATAAATACATGACATTGTATATCACACTTATTATTAAGAAAACAATTCTTGAGTTTAGTAAAAATGATCCTCAATCAAGCAGCCATTGGCTAGGTGAAATGAGCCCAGCTCACTGTTTTTGTCTGTAGGATTTCAATGACAGACCCATGGAAATATGTTCTATTATTTTCTTCTGGAAATCTGGAAAACATATAGTTATTTATAAACTAAATTGTATTACACCTGATGTTGAACATAATTAAATGTCAATTCTGCAAACTATTCAGGTATTGAGAAACTCATTCTATTGATAGATGCTATGGGAATAGTCAGATAGACAACGGAATCTGTGGGTTTTGGAAAACTGAATACCACAGTTGATGTTTTTACCTAATTCAACTGTAGACCTTATTTAAATGGGCTTGCATAGTGTATTATTTTCTGAAACTAACTGACATTCTTTCAATATGTTGAAATTTTAGTAATTAGACATTCATGTTCTCCAACTCAACAGACACCAATGTTTAAGTTGCTTTATGTAAATGGGATTAATGGCACTTAGGAATTTTCCATCATCTATATTTTCTGTCTTTATCCTGGAGCTCTGTTCATACAGGATGATGTGTCTCTCTGAGCTGCATTCCTTTCTGAAGAACATCCAATTTACCAATCCTTCTGGAAATCAAGTGAACTCAAACGACAGAGGGAAACTGGATTCAGAGTATGACATTCTCAATTTTTGGAATTTTCCATAAGGCTTTAGGCTTAAGGTTAAAGTAGGAACATTTTCATTACATGGTCCACCTGGTAAAAAAAGTGACTTTTTCTGAGGTCATGATAGAATGAACCACAGCAGTTCCAGAGGTATGTTGTATCTAATTGTGACACACTTCCTTAAGCACAAGAAAGACAAAAACTGTCATAGGTTTTGTGTTCCCAATTCTGCTCATGCAATGGTCGCATGTGGAAATTGAATAACTAAATTTTCAATTTGAAATAAATTGTTTATAAACCTTCTAATCAGAAAGAAATGCTTTTGCTTAATCATATTTTTAAACATATGTTTCTTACTAAGAAATAAACAGCATGCAATTAACTATTTTTGTTTATGTATGTATTCAAATAAAATTTATTCTTGTAATTCTGAAGAAGAAAAGTGTATGTTACCACCATATTTTTTTCTGTAGACTACTCGCCCAGTGTGCAGTGAGGGTTGCAATCCAGGATTTACAAAAAGCCCTCAGGAGGTAAAGGCTGCCTGTTGTCTTGATTGCACCCCTTGTGCAGACAATGAGATCAACAATGACACAGGTAGGAACATGTCCTGTGGATACATTTTTACTCTTTTTTATATTTACTCTATCTGTTTAGGAAATGGAAAAATTCTTTTTATTTTTCATTTTTTAAAAAATTTTATTTAGGAAGAAAAAAAAACAAAACAAAAAAACCCCAGAAAAAATGGTAGCAACAATACAGAATTCCAAAGGAAAAAAAGAAAAGAACAGTAGCAACAACAAAAAACACTAAGAAATCACTAGTTAATAAATTAAATACTGTCGTCATGAAAATAGTTGTATAAGTTACAAAATTAAAGCATACAAAGTAGACATTCAAGAAGTGAGACTATTAACAGTTCTGCTCAACAATCTAACAAAAACAGTAGTATAGTCATCTATCTTCCACACTTAAACATACAAGCAGTTATATCCTTTAGAGCAATTTATTTTGCTCTCTTTTACAGTAGCAATCATGAATTTTGGGTTTATTACCCCTACAGTTCTTATTACTTTTTTTATTTTTTGTGTGTTTTTTAAATTTTTATTTGAAAGAGAATAAAACAAAAGAGGGCAGTACAGAACAGATCAGAAAAGGACAACATAGGCAACACAGTACTTTACATTAAGTCAACTGGACATCAACAGTAGCTAACACCATATCTCTTACTCTGCTATAGTTGAGCATAGTTTCAAATACAAAAGTATCAAACATAATACAATAGTATAAAGCCATGCATAGAGTGAAAGAATTACAGGGCATTCTGATCCGAATAACAGAAAATGATCAATGGGTAATATAATATCTCATTTTTGATAAAATAAATTTTGTTTGAACTATCACATATATTCAAATCCCAAAAACACACAATGTGTTAAGTAGAACCAATGGTAGTAGAACAAAAGAAGCATGGTAGCACTTCTAAGAAGGATGATATTAAATCAGCAATAGCTGTCATAATGTTTTGTTTTCTTCAAAACAGCTGTTCATATCATCACGCGTGATATAGTCAAACAAAACAGAATAAAACCATTCCAACTGATGATTGAAAACTTTGAAAGACTTCAAAGCTATGAGATGGGGACTCATGCTTACCATAAAGTCTTATATACTCTTATCAAATCTCATACTAGGGAGAATACATGGTATATACCCTTAAGAGTTTGGTTTATTACGCTTAAGAAAATGGTCTCAGGTCGTGTCCATTTATTTATAAATACCTTGATGTGATCATTCTTTATAGCTGAGTAGTAATCCATTGTATAAAAATGCCACAGCTTTTTTATCCATTCCCCAGTTGATGGGCACATAGGTTGTTTCCAAGATCTGGCTATTACAAATTGTGCTGCTGTAAACATGGGTGCACATATATCACTGTGGTATGATGTTTTCAGTTCTTCTGGGAATATGCCTACAAGTGGAATAGCTGGATCAAGTGGAACTTCCATACCCAGCTTTTTGAGCAATCTCCAGACTGACCTCCACAGTGGTTGCACCAGTCAACACTCCCACCAATAGTGCAGAAGAGTTCCTTTTTCCCTACAGCCTCTCCAACACTTGTTGTTGGTAGTGTTTTCTATCTTGGCCATTATTTCTGGAGTGAGATAGAATCTCAGTGTGGTTTTAATTTGCATTTGTCTCATGACTAATGATGATGAACATTTTTTCATGTATTTATTTGCCATTCATATTTCTTCATCTGAGAGCTCTTTATTCATTTCAGAGGCCCATTTTTGGATTGGGTCTTTGATTTTCAAGGGTCTGATTTTTTTATTCTTTATAAGTTCTAGACAGAAGTCCTTTGTTGGAGGAGCTGTCCATGAAGATTTTTTCCCAATTTGTGGGTTTTCTTTTCACTCTGCTGGAAACCTCTTTTGACATGCAGAAACTGTTTAATAAGATGTGGTCCCAGTTATTGATTCTGGGAAGTATTTCCCGTGTACTTTGGTTCCTATTCACGAATTCTCTTCCTACCCCTATATCTTTGAGGTTTTTACCTACTGTGTCTTCAGGCAGTTTTAGTGTTTCTGTTTTAATATTTAGATCTTTTATCCATTTAGATTTTAGTTTAGTGTATGGTGATAGACATGGGTCTAATTTTAGTATTCTGCATATCGACAGCCTATTTTTCTAGCACCATTTGTTATAGAGATTGTCATTCTTCCAGCGAGCATGTTTGGCCCCTTTATCAAAGATAAGGTGGTTGAGTGAGTTTGTGGTTGTAGTTGTATCTTCCAATCTATTCCACTGATCCTAGGGTCTGTTTCTATTCCAGTACCATACTGACTTTATTACTGTAGCACTGTAGTATAATTTCAAGTCGGGGATTGTGATGCCTCCTGCCTTGCCTTTGTTGCTTAGAGTTGCCTTTGCTATTCTAGGTCTCTTCTGGCTCCAGATGAATTTTAGGAATGCTTTCTGTAGATCTATGAGGTATATTAGTGGTATTTTGATTGAGATTGCATTGAATCTGTATAGTAATTTGGGGAGAATGGCCATTTTTACAATGTTTCTTCTTCCTATCCATGAACAGGGGATGTGTTTCCATGTTCCGAAGTCCTCTTTGATTTCCTTTTTCAAGGTAGTGTAATTTTCGCTGTAGAGCTCTTTTACTTCTTTCGTGAGATTAATTCCTAAGTATTTCATTTTTTTGGATGCTAGTGTAAGGGGTGTAATTTGTCTTATTCGTCTCTCAGTACTTTTGTTGTTAGTGTATAGAAATGCTATTGATTTTTGTGTATTGACTTTGTATGCGGATACCTTGCTGAATTTCTTAATTATGTCTAGAAGTCTTTCAATATAGTTTTAGAGGTCTTCTCTGTAAAGTATCATGTCATCTGCAAATAATGATAATTTAACTTCCTCTTTTCCTATCTTTACTCCTTTTATTTCTCTTACCTGACTCATTGCTCTGGCTAGTATTTCCAGTACTGTGTTGAATAGCAGTGTTGATAATGGACATCCTTGTCTTGTGCCTGATTTTAAGGTAAAGGCTTTCAGTTTTTGACCATTTAATATGGAGCTGGCTGTTGGTTTGTCATAGATGGCCTCGATAAAGACCTTCAATTCCAATTCTCTGTAAGGTTCTTATCATGAATGAGTGTTGGACTTTATCAAAAGCTTTTTCTGCAACTATACATATGATCATGTGGTTGTTCATTTTGCTTCTATTGATATGGTGGATTACGTTTATTGTTTTCCATATGTCAAACCATCCCTGCATTCCTGGGATGAATCCTACTTGGCCATGTTATATAATCTTCTTGCTGATTTGATGCATCCACTTTGCCAATATTTTATTGAGAATTTTTGCCTCTATGTTCATCAGGGAGATTGGCCTATAGTACTATTTTTTAGTTGAGTCTTTCTCTGGAGTTGGTACTAGAGTGATATTTGATTCCAGGAATGATTTAGGAAGAATTCCTTCCACTTCAATTTCATTGAAGAGTTTCAGGAGTGTTAGAAATAACTCTTCTTTGTATTTCTTGTACAATTCTGCAGTGAATCCATCTGGGCCTGGACTCTTCTTTGTAGGCAAGGACTTAATTATATTTTCAATTTCAGTAATAGAAATTGGGTTATTCAGCAGTTTTACATCTTCCTGATCCAGCTTTCCTAGTTCATATGTATCTAGGAATATGTGTGTTTCTTCTGTGTTATCGGACCTATAAGAGTAGAGGTTTTCAAAGTAGGTGTTGATGATCTTCTGTATTTCCACTGAGTCTGTAGTAATTTCACCTTTTTCATTTCTTATTGCATCAATTAGAGTTTTTCCTTTCCTTTTTTTAATAAGGTTGACCAGGGGCTTATCAATTTTATTTATTCTTTCAAAGAACCAACTCTTTGATTCATTGATCCTTTGTACTGATTTCTTAGTCTCTATTGCATTAATGTCTGCTCTAATCCTTATAATTTCCTCCCTTCTTTTGGCTTCAGACTTGGCTTGCTCTTCTTTTTCTAGCTGTTTGAGTTGTAGCATCAGGTTGTTTATTTGTGTTCATTCTGTCTTCCTGATGTGGGAACTCAATGCAATAAATTTTCCTCTGAGGACTGCTTTCATTGCATCCCACAAAATCCAGCAAGTTGTGTCTCTATTTTCATTTACTTGTAGATATTGTTTAATTTCTTCTTTAATTTCCTCTGTGACCCGCTGATTGCTCAGGAGTGTATTATTCAGTTTCCATGTGTTTGTAGGTTTTTTGCAATTTCCTTTATCATTAATTTCTAGATTCACAGCACTATGATCCAATAACATGCATGGATCATTTCAATTCTTATGCATTTAGTTAAATATGTTCTGTGGGCTAGTATATGGTCTATTTTAGAGAACGTCCCTGTTCACTGGCTGCAATCTTATCTTGGAGGTCTGAAATTCTATCTTCACTTTCATTGAGGCGGTTTTTTACAGCTTTCAATAAAATTTTTGGTTTCCTGCATATCTCTTTTAATATGCTTTATGCATTCTGTTTGTTTCTTATATTGTTCATTCAGGGATTCTATCTGTTTGCTCTGTTCCTCTAATTTTTTAGCAGTGTTTTCACTAGATGCATTCACTATTTCTTTCACTATTTTTATCAATTCTTCTTTTACCTGGGAAAGTATTTCTGATTTGAATTTCTCTATACCTTTCTCTAGTTGCATATTTATTTCATTTGATATCATTTCAGACATTTCTGGTGTATGGCTTCCTTTTTCTTCTACGTACACTGCTTCTAAGCTTTCTTGGAGAGGGCTAGAGCTTTGAGCCTGCCTTTTGGTGTTTCCTTTTGTCATTTTTCTATATTTCCTTGCTTTGAGCGGTGTTTCAATGCTTTCTCTGCATCTGTGGTAAATTACCTCTTGCACCCTCAGTTCCTGGAGGGGCAGTGGCTTCCCCAAATGCTCTTGGCTTCCTCACAGGGTCCTAACTCCCCTCAATGGCCTCCTGGCTCCCTAAGTTGTAAGGGAGATGCTGGGCATGGTCAACCTGGAGCATGTGGAAACTCAGGCAGATCAGGCCATTGTACTTTGTCCCAGGCAGGTCTCCAGGAAGTTCCCTTCAGGTGAAGGGTCAGCCCACATGTCCCAAAGTGTCAGGCCAAAATGCTGGTTTCTGCAAAGTTTCTGGTCCCAAACAGACCTGGTCGAGATGCCAGTCTCTGCAATGTTTCCAATCCAAACAGCGCAGGCCACTCTGCGGGTCCGGAAGGTTCCCGGTCCCAAAAAGTCAGACCATGATGCTGGATCTGGGAGAATTCCTGCAGGTGAAGAGTGGGGCTATGGGCCCAAACGGTACCTGGCCAAGATGCCAGTCTCCAGGATGTTCCCTGCTGATGAAGGGTGGGCCTGCTAGTCCCAAACAGTCAGCCTGAGATGCCAGTCTCTGCAAAGTTTCCAATCGAAACAACCCAGGTGACTCTGAGGGTCTGGGAGGTTCCCAGCCCCAAAGAGTCAGGCCGCGATGCTGGTCTCTGGGAGATTTCCTGGTGATGAAGGGTGGGGTTACTGGCCCAAAGAGACCTGGCCAAGATGCTGGTCTCCGGGAAGTTCCCTGCAGATGAAGGGCAGGCCTACCAGTCCCAAACAGTCAGGCCAAGATGCGGGTCTCCACAAAGTTTCCAATCCAAACAGTCCAGGTGTCTCTGTGGGTCTGGGAGCTTCCCGGTCCCAAAGAGTCAGGCCACGATGCTGGTCTCTGGGAGATTTCCTGCCTGGAAAAATTCTTGAAGAGGACACTGATGATAAAATCCTTCCTTCAGTTATCAAATTATTTGTTATACTGAGTGTTATTGAGTGGTTGGAAATCACATTTACCCCTTTGAAATGCACTCAAATTCCTTTTTCCTTTTGTTCCATTCTTATTAATTTTTTGTTTGGTATTTGTTTTATAGCTAGGAATTAACCCAAAATGTGTTCTATCAATGATCTATTTCCTCAGCTTCTTTTATTGTAATTATAGGACAGAATAGCACTAATTTCCTCAAAAATTCAAGAATCATGTCTCAGCCTACTAATTTTCTGGAATAGCACTTATGCACCACCATACCTACCGACATTGAATTATTTTTCTCATCTCATTAAAAGCATTCTTTTCTGAAGACAAGCCCTTTCCCCTACCCCACAGTATCTAAGTTTCACCTACGTCATGAAGCTTAACATCGAGCATGATTATAGCCAACTCCTTACAACCTTAAAAATCACAGCAAGATTACAGTCAAGAAAAGATCAGGCATAACGTCATTTTCCAGTGGCTGACACTATTTGTCATACAAAGCACATAATCACAGAGAGTGAGTTGTTTCTGGAGACAGGAGGATGTCTTTGATGTATGAAATGCTTATAACACAATACAATTTAATTCTTAAGTTTCAATCCTCATTCTGCTAGAATGCATAGCTGAGTGGTGAGACAGACTATAGCATTAATTAAAGTTTGTACTACAGAACTGCAAGGATGATATGCACACAGAATAAGGCACTTAAAAAGTTATGTACATTTTGTGAAGGTGTCAGAGGCAGTTTCACAGATATCATAGCTTTAGTGTTATATCAGAATAAAAACAGGTGGCA
>PVJX010044718.1:0-13062 GCA_004027295.1 Dolichotis patagonum
CCAAACAGCCCAGGCCTCTCTGCGGGTCCGGGAGGTTCCAGGTCCCAAAGAGTCAGGCCTTGATGCTGGTCTCTGGGAGATTTCCTGCAGGTAAAGGGCGGGGCTACGGGCCCAAACAGATCTGGCCCAGATGCCGGTCTCCGGGAAGTTCCCTGCAGATGAAGGGCGGGCCTACCAGTACCAAACAGTCGCGCCGAGATGCAGGTCTCCACAGACTTTCAATCCAAACAGCCCGGGCCACTCTGCGGTTCCTGGAGGTTCTGGTCCCAAAGAGTCAGGCAGCACAAACTGCTCTTTTTGATGAGAGTTTTTGGAGATTTCAGTCCATACTCAGTTGGCTCCAAAGCAGGGTGGCATGGCAGGCCACAGTTCATGGCGGCTGCAAACAGCAAGGCGAAAATCGGCAAAGAGCCGTGTCCATTTATTTATAAATATCTCAATGTGGTCATTCTTTATGGCTGAGTAGTTCTCCATTGTATAAAAATGCCAAAACTTTTTTATCCATTCCTCAGTTGATGGGCACTTAGGTTGTTTCCAAGATCTGGCTATTACAAATTGTGCTGCTATAAACATGGGTGCACATATATCACTGTGGTTATGATGTTTTCAGATCTTCTGGGAATATGCCTAGAAGTGGGACAGCTGGGTCAAATGGGACCTCCAAACCCAGCTTTTTGAGGAATCTCCAGACTGACTTCCACAGCGGTTGCACCAGTCTACACTCCTACCAACAGTGTAGAAGAGTTCCTTTTTCCCCACAGCCTGTCCAGCACTTGTTGGTAGTTTTTTTTATCCTGTCCATTCTTTCTGGGGTGAGATGGAATCTCAGTGTGGTTTTAATTTGCATTTCTCTAATGACTAATGATGATGAACATTTTTTCATGTATTTACTTGCCATTCATATTTCTTCATCTGAGAACTCTGTATTCATTTCAGATGCCCATTTTTGGATTGAGTCTTTGAATTTCAAGGGTCTGAGTTTTTTAAATTCTTTATAAGTTCTAGACAGAAGTCCTTTGTCTGAGGGACAATCCATTAAGATATTTTCCCAATTCGTGGGTGTTCTTTTCACTCTGCTGGAAATCTCTTTCGACATGCAGAAACTCTTTAATAAGATATGGTCCCAGTAATTGATTCTGGGAAGTATTTCCCAATGCAGGTGAATTTCAAAAGCTCTGCAGGCATAAAACAATAATTAGAAATTGTCACATGGTTTTATGAAGGGGGAACATTTATGTCAACAATAGGATAGAAACATGGAAAGTGTAAAGTCAATATGACAACATCTCAAAGACAATGCTTGTGTAAAAAAGCTACAGAATAATTAATATGTTGTTTTACCTTTTAACTAAAGTTTAAGAGCTTATAAAATACTGCTGGATACCCATTCATATAAAACATATACAAAACATTCACAAGTAATATGTATACTAATTTAAAGCTAGTGGTTACCTCTGAGTAGTGAACCAAGAGGGAAACAGGGAATTTTATTATTTTTTATTTTATTTAAAGAGAAAAAAACAACTAGACAAAACAGAAAAATGGTAATAACAATACAGAATTCCAAAGGGAAAAAAATAAATGAACAAAAACAAACAAAAAAACCCCAAAACAACAACAACAAAAAACCAAAAACACTAAGAAATCGCCACTTGATACATTACATACTCTCATCATTGGAAATTGTTGTTCAAGTTACAAAATTGAAGCATACAAAGTAGATATTCAAACAGTGAGACTGCTAACAGTTCTGCTTAACAATATAACAAAAACAGTAATATGGTCATCTATCTTACACACTTAAACATACATGCAGTTATATCCTTTAGAGCACTTTCTTTTCCTCTCTTTTTTACAGTAGCAATTACACATTTTAGGTTTTAGTACTCCTACAGTTCTTATTACTTTTTACACTAGAGAAACAATGTGATATTTATAAATATGATTCTTATTTATTTCACTAATGAGAACAGTCTCAAGTTGTCTCCATTTGCCTATGAAGGCCTCAAGATCATCCTTGTTTATAGCTGAGTAATATTCCATTGTGTAAAAATACCACATCTTTTTCATCCACTCTGCAGTTGATGTGTATCTTGGTTGTTTCCAAGATTTAGCTATTACAAATTGTGCTGCTATGAACATGGGTGCACATATATCACTGTGATATGAACTTCTCAGTTTTTCTGGGAAAATACCCTGGAGGGGAATAGCTGGGTTGAATGGAGCTTCCAATCCTAGTCTTCTGAGAATTCTCCATATTGATTTCCGTAGTGGTTACACCAGTCTGCACTCCCCCCAACAGTGGAGCAGTGTTCCTTTTTCCCTGCAGCCTCACCAACATTTGTTATCAGTTGATTTCTTGATGGCAGCTTTTCTTTCCGGTGTGAGATGATATCTCAATGTTGTTTTAATTTGCATTTCTCGAATGACCAGTGATGGTGAACATATCTTCATGTATTTGTTTGCCAATTGTATATCTTCATCTGAGAACTGTGTGTTCATCTCAGCTGCCCATATTTGGAGAGGGTCTTTGAATTTGGGGGGGTTGATGTTTTTCAATTCTTTATATGTTCTTGATATAAGTCCTTTGTCTGAGGGGTTGCTGGTTAAAATTCTTTTCCATTCTGTGGGTTTTCCTTTCACTCTGCTGGTGATTTCTTTTGAAGTGCAGAAACTTTTCAATAATATGAGATCCCAGTTGTTGATTCTCTGAAGTAGGAAACAGAGAATTTTAGTTGGAACTATAATGTTTTATTTTGGAAATACAAGTTGTTCTGAAACATACATGGATACATGTTAATATTTGTATGATGGTCACATAGTTATTTTTATGTTTGAAATATTATAGTATCTAAATTATTTTGAAGTCAATATGACAGAATAAGAAAGTTTACAGAGTGATAATTGGAAGGTCTTCTTTTTAAAGTAAAATTGGAAGAAAATTTAGCATGCTTAGATGCCTACAGGATGGAGCCAGTGAAGAGTTATAACTTCAGTGTGGTCTCTAGGGAGGGAGTAGATGTCTGGTTTCCAGCGTATTCCTGCAAGATTTAGTCTTATATGAGAAGAGTCCGTCTTCCTCAATGAGAGGTGTATGAGAGTAATATGGTTTAGATCTGGATAACGCCAAAAGACCCGAGTGTTAAAGATTTGGTCCTTAGCTTGGTACTATTTTAAGGTAGCATAATGTTTAAGAGTTGAGGAAGCCTTAGATGCAGGGTTGTGCCCTCAAAAGGGACATGAGACACTGATCCCTTGCTGTTTTTCTCCTTCTTCTCTGGATGCTTGTTGCCATCAGGGGAGCAGCTTTGTACCATGTGCTCTTGCCATGAAGTCCTGCCTCTCCACAGATCCAAAGCAAAGGGGCGAGCCAACTATGAACTGAGAACTCTGAAACTATGAGTCACAATATCTCTTTCTCTTTAGAAATTGATTTATCTCTGATGTTGGTTGCAGAAATGAAAAACACAAGAAGGAAAGGAAGTGCATAGCTGTGTTTGGTAAAGGAGAGCAGAAGTGCTTTTATTTGATTGCTTAAGTCAGCGCTGGGAATTGGTCTGTTTATAGGGAAGGAGCAGAGGCTTGAGGAGTCTTCAAACAAATCTTTGAATATTAATTGAAAAGTGCCATGGTTGTACTTGGCAAAGCAAGAAGGACTGCCTTTCCTTCACTTTGCCTAGTGAGTCCTCTATGTACCAAATCCATATCTTTCCTTCCTCATCAACAGTTTTAGGGATAAATTTTTTCCTGGACTACTTCAGCACTCAGATGTGGAACTAAGGGGTGGGCAAAGAATTTGGCAACTACCTTTACCTAAAAGTATGTCATTCTCTTCCCTCAATCAAAGGCAAAATATGGATTTCTCAGATTTTATCTGAAGAACCAGTTAAAACGTGGTAGGATTTGAGACAGTGGACTTCCATGTTTCTGAGTGAAGATGATGCTGCTGGCTGGCACACCACTGTTTGAACAGCAAAGTAGCCGGACTTGCTCATGTTCTCTCCCTCTGTTTCTGTCTCAGTGTTCTCTTCATCCAGGCCAAGTTATGGCTCCATTTCAACCATATGACAAACATGCCATCCCCTGTCAAAACTCCAGGCTAAGTGGAACCAGGTTCAAAGTAAACCTTTTATTCTAGTTGGGTCCCTGAGTCCAGCTCTGGTTGGGGTCAGAGCGGGAGCTTAAGAGATTGAGAAGTTCACTTCTGGGAGGACAAAGCTATCTTGGGGTTCAGATATGGGTGAACAGTATGTCTTTCCTTTTTTCTTTGAAAAGTGTAGCACAGCATTGTCACAGTTATATTCAGATTGTGGCCCTCAGCCTCCCTTCATACATTTGACCACATGATTCCTGCTACTCATATCATCAACATAAATGATCAATGTCAGGAGAACTGATTATTTTAAATGCTTATTAATTAAATTTTTAATTTCAACTTTTATTAGTACACATTTGTAGTACATAATGGTTACATTCCTCATGGAGAGTCCATACATATACATGGCACTTCTTCATTCTTTTTTCTTTCCTTTCCTTTTCTCTCCCTCCAGTCTCCTTCCATCTCTTGGTCCCTTTCCCATTTGAAAAAGATCTGTGCACCTATTTCTTATTATCTATCTTTTATTTTACTCTTTGTTTATATTTTTGGTTTCTTGTGTAAGAGAAACCCACCATGTGATATTTAAGCTTATGTGCCTGATTTATTTTACTTAATATTATGGGTCTTTAGGCCCACAGGAAAAGGGGCATCCATTTTCCTATGATTCAACTCATTTTTGCCAGAGTAACACTCCACTGTGTATCAATACCATATTTTCTTTATCCATTCATCTGTTGATGGACTATAGGCAGCTTCCAATATTTAGATATTATCAATTGTGCTGCTATAAATATGGGTAAGCAGGTATCATGGTAATATGATGTCTTTAACATTTTCAGGAAGATACCTGGAAGAGAAACAGCTGGATTGAATAGAATTTCAAGATCTGAAAGACTACTCTACTTAGGAAATACTAAGCAACTTATAGACATACCCATCTATCTCTCACACTGAAATGGCAAACAGAAACACTGAAATAATACCCAGGATTTGGAGGCAGATTTGTTTTATGTCAACAGGTACTGATTGGGATCATTCTCAAAATATCAGGTCTAGATTACATGGGATAAGCAAGCAAGAAGTACAGAGGCAAAATTGCTTGTCAATTGGGGATTGGGTCTTAAAATATGCATCATATTGACCAGTTATGCATCACAGTGAGCAGTCACTTCTAAGAAACAAAAGTAGCAAGAAATGTAACCAAAACTATTACCTGGGCAACTAACAAACTGAAGTATACTGGCTGGGGGTGGTAGTGAAGCACCTTCTGCTGCAACATAGTCTAAAGTTCATGGCACCCTTGATCTCTGACCATGAGTTCCATGATGCATACGCAGGCTTCTTAAACATCTGTGCTCTCCTTTTCAGCAGTGACCTGGGTTGGACCTAATTACTTCTTCAGTCACCCTGAATTTCTCTGGTTATTTCTCCCACAATTATAGTTACAGGTGAAAACTACAGTTCCTGGACTCCCCCCTCCCCAATCTTTGCAGCCTTATACTTTTGGATTTTAGGTTCTTTCACTTATGCAATGATGGTGGTGGGCTTGAGGGTTCTTTGATGTTACCTATGTAAGACCAGGGTCCTTCATAGGAATGATGGAGAAGAAAGCATAGAAGTTATCTGTGTCCATAGAGCAGTAGAGTTTCTTAACTTTTGTATTATTGACATTTGAGACTGGATAGTTCTTTGTCGTGGGGAGTTGTCTGCCCGTGATATGATGGCTAGCAGCATCTCTGTCCTCAGTGAGATGCCAATAGCATGTCCCCAGCCATGACTAACAAAATATGTTTCCACACATTGCCAACTGTTCCATGATTGAGAATCACTGTTTTAGAACAGACTGTACAATAAAGAGAGAACTTCAAATCCATTAAACACCCCTGTTGGAAGAGTCATCATCTCTGACTGACTTCAGGGAGGCTTCATCTGTACTCTATCAGCTACAGTTTTAACCAGTTAGGTCTACAGTCTAGTATTTTCAGGTTTCTGCCACAGGTCTTTTATACATCCCTGATTGCTCCCTGAGTATCTCACTTAATTCAAAGTTTTCAGTGATACTCAGTAGGCTAAAGAATTCATATTCTGCTTAACTCTGGACTAACAACCTCATTTCTTGCAGAAGCTGGACATTCCATAAATACCTTGAAAGTAATTTTCTCCTGGCCGACTCACCACAGAAGCTAGGAGGACATTCCGATGAGACTGCTCTTCTGCTTGAAGCTTTCTGTTGACACATTCTCACTCACAGAAAACTGTAATTTGCTTAACACAAAAAACAAGTCCTTAATAATCAACTTGCTCTTTCCATCGTATTTTTTTATCAGTCCCTCCCCTCATTTCCCTGATGCCTAAGATCCAGCAACACCATGTTTTCTAATTTATAGATATTTGACCTTATTTCTCCGCCTGTCTCAGGATTACTATACCTTTGGTTTCTAGCTTGGATGTCAGTTTCTTATGAAATAGTGTCAGAACCCCAGGATTGGAACTTGTGGCTGACTATGTGCTCCTAAAATAGCCTGTATTCCTTCCTCTATAGTGAGAAGTTTTCCAGGGGAAATTTTTCTTTATTAGGAAAGGCACACTTGCAAAGGGCACGGTACTTCTCCCCACGTCATAGTGTGGAGAACTCGAACACAGAGATGTCTCTGAAGTCATTCATTATGAATATGCTATAGAGAGTATGACTGCTGTTGTAGTCTTCTTGTGTACTGAATTTTGCTTTATTAGGCTGTTAAATTGATGGCAGATCAGCCTGAGTTATTGGAGACTTAGTTTTGACTTTTTAAAAAAGGTTTATTGTCTTATCCTCAGACATAGAGAGAATCCTTGGGACAGAAGCTTAACTCATAGTCCTTCTAGGGTTTCAGTAGAAAGACAGATATTTATCAAGTTCCTCTAATTTGCTAGGGCACAAACTTTAAACTCCACTTCTGTGGTAGTCAGCTGTTTGTCACTCTGACAGTGTATTTAAGAAAACTTAAAGGAGAAAAGATTTATTTTGGTTCGCAGTTTAAGTTCATGGATGTTTGGTTTTGTTGTTCCCAGGTCTGTGGTGAGGCAGAAATCAAGGGAAAGAGGGCAAGGAGCTGCTTACCTCATGACAGCCAAGAAAAAGAGAAAAGAGTAGAGGAGAGTGAAAAAAAGGGAGGAGAATCAGAAAGGAGGAGGAGGAAGAAAAGGAGGAAGTGCAGGTAGGGGAGGACGGGGAGGAAAAATAGAGAAGAGAGAGGAAAAGAGAGAAGACCAGATGTCCGTGGCCCACTCTCTTCAACCAGACCCTACTTCCTAGTAGCCCATTCAACCATGAACTCATCAATGAATTAAGTCATCAATGATATTGGTACCTCCAAGATCCAATCACTTCTGTAAGCCCTACCTCTGAACACTGCTGCACTGAGGTTAAGCATAACTGAGGTTATGCTTCACTTATAAACCATAATAGTCTGTTGTGTACTGGACAGGGGCAGACAAACTTAGTCTTTTTACCTTCTTGCTCTTGTTTTCCCCTGTGATTCTTGGAGTCTCCATCCCTGGTATGTTATCTAAGGATGATCCAAGAGTTGGGGAGCAGTTTAGAGACAGAATGGGGATTCTCCCTTTTCTGTTGTTTCTTCCTTTAAAGGATTTTATCTTTATTTTACAGATATTTCAACAGTATTTGACTCTTCTTTACATCTGAAGACAGTATGATTACTGTTTTCAGCTTACCTGTTAGTGACAAAGTTGTGTAAATACAAGTTACATTTTCACTGAAAAAGTTCTTCCGGATTCTGGCTGCTTTTGGTTACTTACCAGTTCCTTCAAGAGGCCACATTTCATGTTTTATTCCCTGCCTCCTGGAATGTATCATTACTATCCATAAGGATGCTCCAGTATTCCTGGACTTAGAAATCTTAAGATGCTATTGAAAAGAAAATAAAGCATAAATAAATGTTTAATTTTAATGTTATCAAAAGTGTCACAGGGGATATATGATTTACTGAATACAGACATTTATTTGAGGTTGGTTGAAATAATGTTAGGTCTTAAATTATTTTAATTACCATTCTGTGACTTTTATTTTTCTGAAAAATATTATGCAAAGGATGACTCAAGCACATGTCTGGGTAAAATTATAATATTAGACAATAAGTTATAGAGTTTTGGGGAGGACACCAGTAGATCACTTCTGTAAGACACAATGGGAAAACACTACAAAAAATTGTTGATCCTTTCAGTCTTTAGGTCTTCTTTGGTTCCCATAGCTACACTCAAGCTGCCAATGACCTTCGCAATGACAACAAAATTGTGAATTATGAGTTTTCATTTCACTTGGCTTGTTTGCAGTACCAGACTATTTTTTAAATATTTACATTTGATGAATTTTTCCTTCATAAGTACTGTTTTTTTTTTAACTTGGCTTCCAGGAAGCTAGATTCTGGTGTTTGCTTTTTGGATCCCTTTTCTGTTTTCTTCTGTCTTGTTGATCCCTGAAATTTGAGTATTCTCAGGCTGAGACCTTACACACATTTACTCATGTATGAACATTGTCTTGCTTGGTGATTGTACCTAGTTTCATGGCTTTAAATATCATCTACATAATGACATTTCCAAATTATCATCTCTGTTTCAGTCGTCCTCTTAGATCTGTATACCAGGTGCTTTCTCTCCCTGATCACTTAGCTGTCTAACAGGCATTTCAAACTTGATAGAAACTTAGTTACTTTCTTGTTGCTGAGACAAAATACCAGACATCCAAAGTTAAAGGAGGAAAGGTTTATTTCAGTTTACAGTTTGTAGAGATTTCAGTACACAGTTTGTGTAAAAAGTGTGGAGTGGAGAGAGATCAGCTAAGAAAACTCCCTATAAGCAGCCTTGGCTATTTATTCACCCCCATGGAAGCAAGCTGAGTTAGGAGAGTGGAGTTAGCAGGAAGATGGTGTAGAACAAAGGATTTAAAGGAGAGGGAGAAGTTTGCTGCCTTGAGGAATTTGGGGGCAGAGACAATGTGGTTGTTCTACAAATGGGTGAGGCAGATGCAAGGGTGGTCACGTTTCTCTGGATGAACCATGCAGATGGACATGTTCTTCTGTGGTTTCCCACCGTGCTTGCTGCTGTAATAGCCTCACTTGTCAAATGTGACAGTCAGCTGTCTGCAAGGCAGGGTATTACAGTGGCATTGCAGGGGAGAAATAGTTCATGGCCCGCAGGCAGGAGACAGCAAAGCAGCAAGCAGCAGCAGCAGCGGTAGCAAGCCTGCCTCTTCTCTCTCCATTTACATTTCATTCAGGCTAGAACCTTACTTACTGATCGGTGCCACCCTTGCCCCAGATGGGACTTCCATTATCCACACACAGAACTATGCTAATTCCAATCAGTGGACTAATTTAGTACAGCACATCCCCTATTCCCAGTATCACATGCTCTAGATCCAACTAGCCCCCAAAAGCCCTACCTAGGAGCACATAAGGCTTTAGGGGGGCATCTAAATACAAGCCAAAACACCATCAAAAACAGAATCTTAGTCACAATCTCCTGTAATCTTCCAAATCAGCTGAAGGTAACTCCATTATTCCGTCTGCCTATGGCAATCCCAAATCCAAACTGTCAACAAGTCTTGTCAGTTTTACATTTAAAATATAACCCAAACTTCCTAGCTACTATATTATCTCTCACCTTGTTTCAGTCCTTTCCTTTTGTAGTCTATGTCACAGTGATTATTTTTTAAATAGAAGTCATATTTTGACCTTTTATATAAAAATATCCGTTTACTTCCCACTCATTCAGTATAAAATCAAAGTTGTTACAATATTTAAGATCCTTTATATTCTGTGTTTTTGTCACCATTCTTATGTTAACTTCTGTTCATTAATCTCAAGGTATACTAGTCTTCCAAGTCTATGCATACTCCAATACAATGCTTTTCAGTGCCTGTTCAATATGCCTGGTGTCTTAGTTACTTTTTACTCATTGCTGAGACAAAATACCTGATGCTCAAAGTTGGGAAAGGAAAGGTTTATTTTTTACAGTTTTGGAGGTTTTAGTCCATACTCAGTTGGCACCAAGGCAGGGTGGCATGGCAGGGCCAAAGTTCATGGCGGCTGCAAACAGCAAGTGGGAACCGGCAAGAGAGAGAGACACGCCTTCTGCCTGCCATTACATCACATCCTGGCTTCACCCCTAGGCCGGTGTAGCCCTCACACCCCCAATCCAAGCACTAGACAATGAACCAATCACAAATGCATAATGCAAAGGCATGAGGCTTGGGGGCCACTGACATAAACCATGACACCTGATGACTAGCTCTTCCTTTCCTTACTTGCTTTCTTTACTACTTCACTTTCTTGAGCGCTGTGTTCAAGTTGTTACTTTAAGATTGCACTATATCTTAGCTGTTTCCCCCTCTCCTACCTTTTTATCCCCAAGCATCTATCATTTTATATCCTCTTTGTTTTTTAAAATTATTTAAGTATATTGGTATATATTAAATACACATAATGATCACATTCATTATAAGGAATTTATACCTGTAAATAATATATCTTGATTCTTCTTTTTTCCAATTACCCTACTACCCCTTCAACTCCTCTTCCCCTCCTTATTTGCAAAAGATTTGTTTTGATTTTTCTTTCTTTTCTTAATTTTTTCTTTTCCCTTCCTCCCCCCAAGTCCCCCTTCCCATTTGAACATTTTTTTCCTATTTCACAGTATCTTTATTTATTTTAGTTCTTATTTATTTACACTTTTAGTTTCTCACACTAGAGAAACAAAGCAATATTTACACACATGTGTCTAATCTATTTCACTTAAAAGTTTGATTGCAAGGTGCATCTACTTACCTAGAAATCTCTCAAATTTATCCTTTCTTAAGGCTGAGTAGTACTCCATTACATATAAAAAAACACATATCCTTTATCCATTCATTGATTGATGGATATTTGGGTTGTTTCCAAGATTTTGGTATTACAAATGTGCTGCCATAAACAAGGGTGTGCATATATCACTGTGGTATGAGCCTCTTAATTCCTAAGAAGAGAAATAACAGGATCAAATGGTACCTCTAGTCCTAGTTTTTTCAGGAGTGTCCATACTGATTTCCACAGTACTTACACCAGTCTATATTCCTACCAACAGTGGAAAAGTGTTACTTTTTTTCTTCACAGCTGCTCCAGCATTTATTATTGGCTAATTTCCTGATAATAGCCATTGTTTCTGGAGTTATATGGACTCTCAGAGTTGTGTTTATTTGCATGTCTTTAATGACAAGTGATTTTGAACATATATTTCATATATTTTGTTTTTTTTTACTGTTTCTATTTCTTCATCTGAGAAGTGTCTATTCATTCCAGATGCCCATTTTTGGATTGGGTGTTCAAATTTTTTTGAGCTCTTTATATATTTTAATTACTAGTGCTTTGCCTAAGGAACATTTTAGCAAAATTTTTCCCATTCTGTGGGTTGTCTCTTCACTCTGTTGATGATTTTTTTTGCTGTGCAAAAAACCTTTTA
Source organism: Dolichotis patagonum (assembly GCA_004027295.1). Classification (NCBI taxonomy): domain Eukaryota; kingdom Metazoa; phylum Chordata; class Mammalia; order Rodentia; family Caviidae; genus Dolichotis; species Dolichotis patagonum. Next base: position 11,594 of record PVJX010044718.1, read on the forward strand.
ATAAGTAAGATCCTAGTTGTTGATTCTTTGTAATATTTTCCATGTCATTGGGATTTTGTTCATAAAGTCTTTACCTACACCTATGTCTTCAAAGGTTGTACCTATTCCATTAGCAGACTCAGTATTTCAGTTTTTATATTTAGATATTTGATCTATTTTGACTTTAGTGCATGGTGAGAGACATGGGTCTAGTTTTAGTTTTTGACATGTGGAAAGCCAGTTTTTCTAGAACCATTTATTAAAGATTAAAGGTGTTTGAAACTTTTTTTGAAGTTAAGGCGAATGTGTTTGGAGTTGCTTCTGCATCTTCTAATATTTTCCACTGATACTTGGGTCTGGATTTTTTTTGCCACTACCGTGCTCTTTATCACAGTAACTTTGTGATGCAATCCCAAGTCATGGATTGTGATACCTCCAGCCTATCCTTTGTTACCCAGAACTGGTTTTGTTATTCCAGATCTTTTCTAATTGCAAATACAATTTAGGATTATTTTCTCTAATTCTGTGAGTTGTGCTATTGGTATTTTGATTGGGATTGTATTAAACCTGTAACAATTTTAGGATTGTAGCTATTCTCATTATGTTGGTTTTTCCTAGCCAAGAGAAAGGGATAGCTTCCACTTTCTGATATCTTCCTTGGTCTCCTTTTTTAGAGTATTGTAACTTTCAAGGCAGATATTTTTTACTCTCTTTGTTAGATTAATTCTTAAGTAGTTCTCTTCTTTTAAATGCTATTGTGAAAGGTGTGGTTTCCATGATTTCTCTCTCAGTGAGTTTGTGAACAAGAATGCTATTAATTTTGGAGTAATGACTTTGTATCCAGCCATGCTACTGAATTTGGTTATTAAATCTAAAAGTCTTTTGGCAGAGTTTTTGGGATCTTCTATGTACAGTGTCATGTCATCTGAAAATAATGATACTTTAACTTCCTCTTTTTCTGTTTATTCCTCTTATTTCTTTCTCTTGTCTAAATGCTTTAGCTAATGTTTCCAGAACCATATTGACTAAGGGACATCCTTGCATTATGCCTGATTTTAGAGTGAAAGTTTTCAGTTTTTGACCATTTAGTAAAATATTGGTTGTTGGTTTGTTATAAATGGCTTTTATCAGATTGAGATAAAGACCATCTATTTCAATTTTCTGTAAGTTTTTTCTCTATCATGAATGGGTATTGGCTTTTTCTATTGAGATGATCATGTGATATTTGTCCTTCTCTCAAACAGGCCTAAAGAAAATTCTTTCTGTGGTCTGATGGCCATTTCAGAACTTTGGAAATGTAATGGTCAATTCATCAGAAAGAAATAGCAGGTGAGTATGGTGGACTTTAGGGGGCCTGAAGGGGAGAGACCCTGGCACGTCAGGACCTGCACCGTGCAGTTGACTTGGGGTGCCAGGAGAACAAGGAGCTCCTTCCTTCTCTGGGGGGTAGCTGAGAGTGTGGTAGACTTTTGGCGGCCTGAAGGAGAGAG
>PVJX010044719.1:0-13061 GCA_004027295.1 Dolichotis patagonum
TTTATACAATGGAATAAAGAAGGATAAGCTTGAGGTTTTTATAGGTAAATGGATGCAACTTGAGACATACTCATAAGTGAAATAAATCTAAAGCTCATGTGTAAAAATTTTATTGATTTTTAATGTAAAAAACCAAGTAATAAGATCCTAAATGTACAATAGATATTGTGAATATTAAAAGGAAAAGAAGTGCTCAAAAAGAAAGAACAATTGGCATAGGAAAAGGAGAAAATAAAGAAAGAAAAAGATTATATATATATATATATATATAGAGAGAGAGAGAGAGAGAGAGAGAAGTATATACATATATATATATATATACATACATACATACATACATACATACATACATATGTATGTGTGTGTGTGTATACACACACACAGACACACACAGTAGATATACTGCTAGCCTCTGTAAGTTCATCAAAAATAACAGTTTGTGTTTTCATTGATTGTTTGATGGTTTTATGCCTGAAATTTGTAATCTGAACAATTATGTTTAAGATGACAATATGCAAAATATTAACTAGTGTTAATTTTCTAGTATTTTTTGAAATTCTACATTATTTTTATCTTTTTGTTTGTTTTGTTTTTAAAATAAAGAATGATCTGTTGGCTTTTAAAGAGAAAAAAAGAAGAGTGTTTTGGCTTGTGATTAGATGCATCCTCCAAAAGCTCATGCAGTCATGGTGGGGTTCAAAGATGGTACTGGGATCTAGGATGCATGATTCTGAAATCAATCCACTGACTGGTTTATCATAGTTGTGACAAGAATTAATGGTATGAATGCTACACGCACCCTACAGCAGGTATACTGCATAAAATATATGGAACAGAATGAGGGGCCATGTGCTTTTGCCTGCCTGCCATCTCTGGACTATTTCTCCTTTGCAATACCCATCTGCCATTTCACCCTGCCTTGGAGCCAGTTGACTATGGACTGAAATCTCTACAAACTGTGAGCGAAATAAACCTTTCTTCCTTTCATTTTGGGTGTTGGTTACTTTGTCCAAAGGAAAATAACTAGGACAGAAACATATACAACAGAACTGGGGTCACTGCTGTGATTGCATCTAACCATGTGGCTCTGGAACCTTTAGAACTGGCTTGTGGGAAGAGTTCAGAAAGTTTCATTGATATTGGCTGAAAAAAAACCTCTCTGAAATGCCTTGAGCTGTACTTGATCGGAGATTCTAGTCAGAGCTTAGAAGACCAGAATTTTGATAGAAATACTTCATATAATGACCATGTTCAGGAAATTTCAGTTAGGAACAAGCCAGACTATACATGTTATGTCTTGGCAGAAAGTTTCTGTGCATTTTGCTTGTATCCAGAGACTTTGCCTGAGACTGAATTTCAGGGTGGTGGACTAATCAGTCTGCAGAAGAAATTTCAAGACAATCTAATGTTGAGGCCATGACATGGCTACACTTTGGAGATTTTAGCCAGATTTACATTGAGAATCAAGAGTAAGAAACATAACAGAATGAATTAAAATATTTTGTGTTTGGCCAGAAATAAAATTGTAGCCTGAAAATATATAAACAGAGGAGAAATTGGACACTGGAAAGACTAGCAAGAAAATGCAAGTATTTTAGAAGAGGTCAATAGAAAAATGGCCTGAAAACATCACAAGAACCAGCAGGATTCCACTTCTTGCAGCCTTAAAGTTGTAAAAGTGAATGACCTTATTTTGAGAGGAGAGCCCCAGAGTGCCATGTTCCAGAATGGTGATGGCCTAGGAAAGTTGTTCTTCAGATCAGGTTCATAGTGCTCAGCAATTAAGGCTCTCAATGACTATAGTGAAGACAAAAAGAAAACTGGTAGCATACATTTGTAGCATCCATGGGGTGCTTCTTCTAACTACATGCAGAATTCAAGAGTTGTGGAGTCAGTAAGGCTTCCACCCAGATTTCAGAAGAGCTAGGAGGCTAAGTAGTTTCTAGTTGGAGGGCAGTATGCAAAGCTTTGAGTGTGAAATTGAAGGTTCAGTAGTGACTCCAGGAGTTTGGAGAGGCCAGGAATGTGGATTGTTTGAGGAAAATTATAAGGAGTGAACAGAGTTGGCCCAAAACAGAAACCATGGGAGCTACAACCACTAGAAGTACTTTACTGGTAGAGTCACTCAAGCCCTTTAAGTTTCATAACTTGCCACAGATTTTCTGGCATGCTGGATATGGAACTACAGGATTCAATGTTTGTTCTGCTGGATTTTGGTCTTGTGTTCCCATTGTTTCTTATCCTCTTTATTGTACATTTTGAAATGGAAATGTTTCACTTGTGCTATTGACTGTTGGAAGTCTTAAATGTTCTTTACATTTGTACAGGGTCTAACAGCTAAGAGTTTGTCTTAATTCTCAAAGGAGAATTTGGACTTGGACTTTTCTGCAATGCTAAAACTGTTAGAACTTTGATAACTCTTGGAGATGGACTATATACATCTTTAAAAAAAAGAATGTGCATGAATGTTGGGGGAGCAAGGAAGGAATGTTATGGCTTGTGACTGGATGACCCCCCAAAGCCTCATGCAGTCATAAGTGTGGCTTTAGGGGTATGTGCTGCTGGAGTTAAAGATACAATGCTAATATTGATAGTAGTATGATGCTAGGATTCCAGATGTGAAATCTATCTGCTCTAGCATGGATAAAATATAAGGGGTAGGAAGAGGTTTGTCAATTGTCACTTGTGGCTTATGGCTGCTGCTGTTTTTCCTCTGTGATATGCCTCTGCTGTATCACTTTGCCTTGAAGCTAAATGATTATCACTGAAACCTCTGTAAACTGTGAGCCAAAATAAACCTTTCCTCCTTTAACTTTGGGTATCACACATTTTTGTCTCAACAATGACAAATGTAATGAAGACAAAGAAAAAACCTTGTGATAGGGATCTATGCAGCAGATAATGGAGAAATCAGTGTGAGTAGGAAAAAATGAGTTGAATAGGTTTAAGTTACTACATGTCATATTTAAAGAATTTTATGACCAGAAATTTTCAAAAGAAAAGTGGGCTGCCTAAAATATTAGGAGTTTATAGTTACTGAAAATTTTACAATACAGGTAGCAGAGGAAAATCCTGGACTGTTGAAATCAGTTTTTCTCCATGTAGATCATAATCCACTTGGATTATAATCTACTTTTTGTCAGTGAATATTAAGCTACACTCCAACCTTGCTGAAACAACATCTCTGGCATTAAATTTTGGTATGTATTTTTAATTAACTTCCTTAGTAAGTCTGATGTAGTTCATCTTGATATACAGTTTAATGAAAACTGGTGAAGTTGCTCTGTGCATATGCTTTATATAAAATGGGATTGAGTTCATAATCTTATGCAGAGATTTTTGCCTAAGTGATACATTGGGATAAATTCAGTAAATAGTAAACAAGAGATTGGATGGGGGAATCAGTGGTCTTATCATATCCTAGGCCAGGGTTTCTCCCTTATAATTTAGTATTCACACTCAAGAAATAGTAGCTTAACATTGTCACTATATGCGTGTATCTGAATGTTTAATTTTCCAAGAGCACTGCAAGCATTGAAAACCACTGCCATTAATTTCTCTAGAGAGCTAAAAGTAGATTTCCTTATTTTGTTTTGTTTGCAGGTCATGAGGAGAACCAAAGGTTTACTTATGCTATGCTAGTGGTCTACCATTGAACAATATCCAAAATGCTTTTAATCTTTTGCTTTGATATAGAGTTTCATTAATTTGCCCAAATTGCCCTCAAACTTGTGATTCTCCTGAATTATCCTCCCTAGTAGCTGGAATTATAGGCATGTGTCATCATGTCTGATGAGTTAAAGTAGTTGATCACTTTCATCAGAATCACCTTGAGATTATCAGAAGTGCATATTGCTGTGAATTTTATTCAAGATATAATAATTTTAAATTTCAAGAATTTCCATTGCAAATAAGTTCTTGAGGTTATACTTATAAATGCTGAAGTGACTTCAGTTTCCATTTTGTCCCTTCTTGGAGTTTAATTCAATAGTTTGTGCTATACGTGAATTCAATAAATTTCTTAGGTAAACTGATATGCAAAATCAAAACAGTCAAATTGAATATTTTTCCAAAAATAATTATTAAATAAGATTTTCATTGGCTTTTATTTTCAATAAAGAAAAGTATTACTAAGCAATATTCATTCAACAGTAATAAAATAACTAAAACACATCTGCTTGGGTTTTTTTCCTATGTAATAATTGAAATATTTCTTTAAAGGGTTGGGAGTGTGAATATATTTAGCTTTCCAAATTCTTAATTCACAAAGTTGAAAATTGCTCTAGAAATAATTTTAAGTGAAGGCAATGGGTACAAAACCTATTGTGACATGTAAATCATAAGAAAATGCCAGGTTTAGCAGGCTATCTCAATAGTTCTAAACACATGAAAACTATGCATTTTTGACATAAATGTTTTATCAATATATTAACATAATCATCATAAAACTCTGACATGCAAGATTAACACAATGATCCCATTATTTAACTAAGAAATTTTTAAAATATACTTTGGCAGTACAATACAAATTCCAAAATGATTTCTAATGCAAGACTATTTAATCATTAGAAATATCATCATAATTATTTCTGTTACTGTTTATAATTCTAGTCCCCTAAACCATTCTAATACATTTCTGTGCATTTTCAGTATATTTTCAAATGCAAATTTGAAAATTTCTCACAAGAAAATGCTATTCATGCAATCATAACTTCAGGATTATATGTTCAAAGATTCATGTAGTAATCCTACTGCCTATTTCTTTCTCACTATGGTATAAACTCTGAAAGACAGAGTCCTTACTGGCACTGAGAAGCTGGCATCAATGAATGATTTCAATTCTCTTTCCTAGTCTTATGTGCATATTATTGATACCATAAAGCAGATAGATAACCCAAGAAAATCATCTCTGCTTTCCCAATATAATATCCTAGAAAAGTCAGCCTTGACCTCCCCAGATATATTATTCAGTGTTTGCTAAGTCACATACCTGTCCCTTTTTGTCTTTGTGTGTGGTTGTGTTAAACCTTAAGAGATACTAGAGAAAGGAGACACTACCAATAGCAGCAGCTGTATGCTCTAAGTAGTGTGCTAGTTATATAGCATGTATTGCTTATAATCCTCACAGACATGCTATAACCATAAAAATTGTATTATTATCCTCATTACAGTTGCAGAGACAATGGAGCAGAAAAATTGAGTAAATTATCCAAGGTCTGAGTCACAATTTTAAAACAATAATGCCATGCCTGACCCAGGAAGGACCTCTTCAGCAAACAGGCCATTCTCAGAAAACAATAGGAAGCCACTAAAAGGGCCATGCTGCCCTCGGCAAAAAGCACAGATGGCCATGAAGGGAATTTATGACTGGACATACAATCTCTCCAGTGCTGGAAGGTTCAGCTTTATCTGCACATCTGTGCTGATTGTCCTTGGAACTTTGACACTAAACATTCCAACAACATTCCTTGGAATTATGACTCTATCCCCAAACCCTATATAAACTCAGCATTTCCTCTGGCCAACCACTGATATCATCATGATCTCAGCCTGTCAGCACCCAGACAGAGTTAAACACAGGCTTTTGCTCACTTAGGCCTGCCTCTGGGTGGTTACTAATGCACTGTTACTAACACATTGGTGCTCAAAACCTGGGATAGGGCAATCCTTCTTTAGAGAGGGCTGTACACATGATCTTAGACCTTTTTTTTCCACTGAGTCCACCTGGTGACACTGGCCACTGGACCTTGCTCCAGGCAGCTCGCCAGCTCCTGCTGTGCAAACCACTTCAGATGTGGTAAGCTCTCTCCCCTTTCCGTGGTTTTAACACTCTCTGTGCCTTCCAGCAAACCCCCCATCATCCTCCCTCCCCCCACTGCTGCCACTGCTCTTAGTTCTGTGCCTTTAACACTCTCTGCACCTTTAAAACTTTTCCCTTTCTGCTGCTGCCCCTTAGTGCCACTCTTTCCCTCACCTGTGGAGATAGAGAAAGGCTCACTCTACTTTCCATGCTTTTTAAAACCCAGCACTCACACTGCCTGCCTAACAAAAGCAAAGTCTTAAGTTTGTTTTCTGTTACTGAATGAATGAATGAATAAAACACAGCACTGGTCATAGACACCTCCTGGGGAGACTGGGTCCCTTGATGACTGATCAATTACAATGATGACTGCTTTGGTCACTTACCCACACTCCATTATGGTCTTGAGTCCCAACTGCAGATATCCACTGGGGATCTTGCTTCTGCTGTCATTTTGTCATGTCAAGCCATGACAATTACTTCTCTCTCCTCTCCATAGAGAACCTAGTTCTTCCATTCCCTCTTCCGCACCCTTAGTAGCATGTCTCTTAAAACATCTGACACCTCTTTGCCTCTACCCCAATCTGAAGTACGAGTCTAATATTTTTCTGCAGCACCCTTGAGGCCACAGTACAAATGGGACAATAGTTCATACTGGACAGAAAATGGCACCTTTGATTTCTCTATTCTGCAGGACATAATTACTGCTGGAGGTGGAGCAAATGGTGAGAACTGGCTTATGCCCAAGCATTCTTTAGACTCTAATATTCCCACTTTGTGCACCTCATGAGATTCCTTTCAAATCCTTCTTTTTTCCCCTCTCATCTGTACCTTCTCCTTCAGATGCAGGTTCCTCTCTGGCAACAGATCCAACTGACCTTGATCTTCCCTGGCAGCTTATAGAACCTCCTGCCACTGCCCCTCCCCCTTCCCAGCGACTCCTGCTGCCACGGTCACCCCTGGAGTCCTAGAGGGCCTCCTGCTGAACCTGTGGCTTTCCCTTCTATCTATCCAGCACTCCACCTTGACTCGTTCTCCTCTGCATATTATACCTGAGTCCTCCTTTCCACCTTGTACTTGTTCTGGACTGCAGTTTGGCCCAAAAACTTTGCTCCTCACACCCCAGCTCCCACTCTGAGAGGTGGCAGAGACACAGGAAATTCTTAGGGTCTATATTCCTTTCTCTTTGATAGACTTCTCCCAAATTAACCAGAGTCTGGGTTCCTTCTCAGATCTGATCCAATATATCCAAAAGTTCCGGTACCTAACCAAGTCACTTAACCTAAATGATTAATTTAAATTCCTTGGCTCCATTCTCTCTTCAGATGAAAAGAAGTTAAATATCTCTCTGGCCCAGTCCTATGGAGATGACATAGGCTCCTCCAGGCTAACATTCCCGGCAGGCACTATGGTTCTCTCCAGGGAGGACCTTAATTGGACCTATCAAGCAAAATCTCAAGCCATGGCAAACTGAGACTATATGGTTGCTTACTTAGTAGAGTGACTTCATAGGTAAGCTCATAAAGTAGTTATTTTTTTAATAAATGAAGTTTATTGATACATTTTAGATATGCATAATGATCACATTCATTGTAGGAAATTTGTACCTGTACATGATATAACTTGATTTTCCCTTTCCCCACCCTCTCTTCAATCTCTCTTCTCTTCCTTATTTACAAATCTTTGTTTCAGTTTTTTCCTTCTTTTTTCATCATTTTTAAACTTTCCATTGCTTTCTTTTCCCATCCCTCCTCCCTAGTTCCCTTCCTACTGGAATACTTTCTTCGTACTTCATAGTATCTATTACACATTCTGGTCCTTGTTACAGTTTCACTCGATAAGCTCAAAAAAACTACTAAGCAAGGGATGAAAATTCAGCTCAGTTTATGGCTCAACTGGGTGCTGCCCTCAGGAAATTCACAGCATTAGATCCAGAATGGCCAGAGGGACAGCTGATCCTAAAGATTCATTTTATTACTCAATAAGCATCAGATATTCATAAAAAAATTATAAAAAAGTGGAGGCTGACCTTCAAATCCCACAACAGGAGCTCATTGATTTGACCTTCAAAGTCTTTAATAACAGAGATGAAAGTGCCAGAAAATGGTTCATTTATTAGCTGCAAAAGTTAGCCTCTGTTGTAAGAAACGCTTAGGCTAGACCTTCAGCTGAAGTGCTTCTAAGGCTCCTTGGCCAAGGGTGCATCTGCAGAGCTGAACCTCAAATTCCATCAGAATGGTAACCAATGGAGGGAATGCCCACAGCCTAGGATCCCCCCTAAGCCATGTCCATCCTGTGGGGGTTTCCACTGAAAGTCAGATTTTCAAACATTGGTTGCTGCCCCTGTTGTCTCTATGTCATGGCCCCAGGGACTCTTGACTGGTTCCTTCCCACATCTTCTTGTCTTGGCCACTTCGGAATGACTCCTCTTGGATGCCAGAAGCTTCAGAGCTCCCTTGGAACATCTCAGACACCAAATTCCAGGTAACTCTTACAGTGGAGGGTGACAAAATCCAATCCTGATCAACACAGAGGCCACACATTCCACTTTGCCATCCTTCCAAAAATTAACCTCCTTGGCCTCAATTATTACTATTTTGGGCATTAATGATAAAGTACCTAGTTCCAATATGGTGCCAGTTGGGTCAATAATTTTTCCCACACTCACTCTCAGTCATCTCTGTCTGTCCTGTTCCCCTTTAAGGGTAAGATATTTTAGCTAAATTGTCAGCTACTCTCACCATTCCTGGGATGTAAACAATTCTTGTAGCCACCCTAATGTTTCCTTCTCTGTTGCCCCCACCTAGATCCATTATTTCCTTTCATCTCAACCCTAGACTCTAGGACATTTGCACCCCATCCCTGGATTCATTCCAGCAACTACTTAGAATCCCTCTGAAGCCTAACTATCCCTGCAGTGGCAAGCAGAAACATTGAAACAATAGCCAGTATTCGGAGTCAGATTTATTTACATCAATGGGCACTTATTGGGGTTACTCCCACAATATCAGGCCCGATCTGGTGGTCTAACACTTATATTAGATAAGCAAGCAGGAGGTACAGAGGCAGAATGGCCTTGTCAGTTGGGGATTGGTTTACACAGTGTGCATCATAGTGACCAGCTACGCATCACAGTTACCAACTGTTTCTAAGAGACCAGAAGCAAGCAGAACTGGAATAGGAGCTATAACCTAGGTAACTAAGAAATTGAAGTATACTGGCTGGTGAGCCATTTTCTTTTACATTTTCCCCCTCTTTTCATTTCCCTGGCAAATCTTTGCTGGGAATATTACATGTGATCTTTTGAGACACAGCCAAACTAGAAGCACTAGCATTAGGGTTGTCAGTGATCCCAGGATGAACTTTAGCCAAACTCCTGAAGATTTTCTTATTACAGGGGTTTCCCTAAGTTGTTTTTAAGGAGAGACATAATTTAGGCCTGTTTGCTATGTAATATTACTCTGGCAAGGTAGTGAGGGAGTTAATCTGATCCAGGAGAGTGTCCAGTGTGTCTTGGATGCTCATAAAATCTTTTTTTTAAATTTTATTTTAAAGAGAATAAAACAAAAGAGGGCAGAAGAGAGCAGATCAGAACAGGACAACACAGGCAACACAGTACTTTACATTAAAACAACCAGACATTAACAGTAGCTATCACAATATCTCTTTCTCTGCTATAGTTGAGCATAGTTTCAAATATAATAATATCAAACATAACATAAATCTTGGTCAAGTGATTGATCTGTTCTCTTGGGGCAGCCATTCATCGAGTTTAAGGCAGAAACCACAGCAACAGGAGTCAAGGAAGCAAGGACTGGGGTAAGCGGCCAGAAAAGACACAAAAATCAAGGGGACTAGGCATGGAGCAATCTGTGCATGATGTCCTCTGGCTCCTTGCTTGGATAAGTGTCCAGAGTGACCCAAGCAGGGCTTTGAGTGCATTTGTCTCTTCAGAGTGAATTGTATGATCCAGGTAAATTTTTCAGTGGATCTAAGGCTGAACTTCTGAAATTTGTATAGGTGATTAATATGCAGGTGAGTTATAAGCTATTTTTTAACCTTTCAAAAATTTAGTGGCCTGTATGCTCTACGTCATTTTTATTTCCACAAAGGCAAGCCCATTGTCATTGCCAATGATCAAGGGTAGGTGTTATGGTTGATACATTGTGTTAACTTGAGAAGTTTAGAAGTTTAACTGAGAGACTCAGCAGGGAGCCAGCTTCTTACATTGTAAATATCCTCATCTGGTGTAAAAGAGGTCAAGAAGACATTGTGAGTGCTACATCCACTCTGAATGGGCCCCAGGGTGGCCTGGGTACAATATAAGGCAGGAGAAGAGGCTTGTACTCTGCCCTTTGTTGCTCTGGCTGCTGCCTTGAAGTGTTGCCCCAGTGCCATTCCGCCCTCCCTTGAAACCAGTTGATTATGGACTGAAACCTCTAAAACCTGTAAGATAAATAAACCTTTCCTTCTTTCGTTTTGGGTGTCAGGTATTTGGTCCCAGCAACAAGAGAAAAATAAAGATAACCAAGACAGTAGGTCATATCTAGGGATGATTTTTTACAGCAAAACCCTACAAACTTTTGAGTCAATATCAAATCCGGGACAGTGGACCTAAGCATAAAGGAAACTGATTACATCTCAGCTCAACTAAGGAATGCCTCAGGGCAGCCTGAGTAGGTGCATATAAGCACCAACAGATATCTACAGGAGGAGGTTGGGGTCATTGATGCAGATGCTTAAGCTTGACCTGACTGCAGGGTTATGAGTGTCAGTGCTGTGGCTTGATCTTGTAGAACAAATGATGGGGGCATGTCTAGCTCTGATATTCCAGGAATACTGGGTCAAGGTTTTGTGGCTGGGATTGGTGTTTCAGGCAATTACATCCCCAGAGGGGGCTCAGGTCTCTGGGCTGGATTATTTTGCATCACTGGTGGAAGGTTTGTAACCAGCAGTTTGTCATACAGATGATCTCTGCAAGAGAGTTTTGGCCAAAATAGTTTTGTTCAAGGTGACCACAGCATATCTAGCCTGTCGGATTTCATTCCTAACAGAGCTATTTCCATCCATAAACAGGGTATAGAAAGCATCTCTCAGGGGGTCCATGTTTTTAGAACGGTTTATCCCAGTACAGTATGTGGTACCTGGACAGTTAGGTCTCGGTCTAAGGTGAGGCAATCTTTTGCGACTAAATCCAAGTATTTCCACAGGTAGGCCACTGGATGCTCCCAAAAGCTGACAGTCTGAGTAAGCATTATTGTTTTTGTAAACTCAAGGATCCAGATTTTATAGAAGCCAACAGCTCTAAGTAATTTATGAAGTTTCTTTCTTGTAACCAGCTTCTATCAGATATTTTAGCAGGGCTTTTATGCCTTTTTAGCATGAAGCATCATTAATCAGCAGTGCTTTTCAAAGAGAAAACAAGTTTTTGAACCTCTGGGAAACTGAATCGAGGTCAGTTGCAAAGAGAGCTAGCTGATAGGTGCCAACTGAAGACAGAAGAAGGCATGTTTTAGTTCCAGGCAGGTATATCAGCAGGCTATGTGTGGCAGAAGACAGAGGCAATGTATATAAAGGGAAATTGTGGTGGCATTGGCAGCTCAGATTGAACTAGCTTTACAGGCAGGAAAAGTGTACTGCTTCTTACAGGTGGGGGTCTCCTTGGGACAGAACTTGGTCATCAAAGTTGATAGCAAGTCCTTGTGATGAGTCCTTTGTCCATGTTTCTGGAAACGAGTCTCAAATTTTCCAGGTTATGATTATCAGGCATTTCAGGCTGATGTAGGTGATATTCTTCTTCTTGAGGTCAGTCAGAGTCAATATCAAATCTGGGACAGTGGACCTGAGCATAAAGTAAACTGATCACATCCCAGGAGAGGTACAGGACACTCAAGCATGTACGGGAATTCATGTTCAATAAAGTGTCCATCAATCTCACAGGATATGTTTTGGCAGAATTTCTTTTCAGTGGGGACTCCAGTGGGTAACTTAAGTAACTTTAAACATGTTTATTGCTTCTTGCCTCCCTCTTTGAGGTCTGTCAGGAAAGCAGTGTGGTACTGATCTAACGGATTCACGGCCCTCTGTTGCATTACAGTCCCAATTTGGATGTGCTCAGGGGAGGACTGTGTTCACCCAAAGGTCAGGAGAAACCACAGTGACAGGGCCTTTTGACTTTAACCAGGGTTGGGCCCCATCTAAAGTGTAGCAGTGTTCTTCAGTACCAAACTGTGTCAGAAGGTGTTGCTGACAGTTGTCCTATGTTGGTAGGTAAGTACATAGGTGTGGAATCAAGGTGGAAGAGTTCTTAACCCCTTACGCCAATGAGTTCAAGTAAATTAGTCTGGGAAAGCAGAAGGTTGTGGTGTAGGAGACAGAATCAGTGGTGGTGTAGTGGCTGGCTGAGCAGATTTGGGTTGATGAATGCAAGGAGGAGGCAGGTTTGACTCAGGGTCCTCGTGCAAAACAGGATAAAAGTTTTCTGATTTGGAGTGAATCCAAGAGCCTCTCAAATGGCCTTGTGAGTTTGTTGTGACAATTAGAATGCCTTTCCTTATAGCTGAGTAGTACTCCATTGTATAGAAATAACACAACTTTTTTATCCATTTCTCAGTTGACGGGCACTTAGGTTACTTCCAATATCTGGCTATTACAAATTGTGCTGCTATAAACATGGGTGCACATATATCACTGTGGTATGATGTTTTCAGTTCTTCTGGGAATATTCCTAGAAGTGGAATAGCTGGGTCAAATGGGACTTCCAAACCCAGCTTTTTGAGGAATCTCCAGACTGAACTCCACAGTGGTTGCACCAGTCTACACTCCCACCAACAGTGCAGAAGAGTTCCTTTTTCCCCACATCCTTTCCAGCACTTGTTGTTGGTAGTTTTTTTTTTTTTATCCTGGCTATTCTTTCTGGAGTGAGAAGGAATCTCAGTGTGGTTTTAATTTGCATTTCTCTAATGACTATTGATGATGAATTTTTTTCTCATGTATTTATTTGCCATTTCTATTTCTTTATCTGAGAACTATGTATTCATCTTGGATGCCCATTTTTTGGATTGGGTCTTCAAATTTTGAGGATCGGATTTTTTTTTAATTCTTTTAAGTTCTAGACAGAAGTCCTTTGTCTGAGGGACAGTTCACTAAGTTGTTTTCCCAATTTGTGGGTTTTCTTTTCACTCTGCTGGAGATTTCTTTTGACATGCAGAAACTCTTTAATAAGATGTGCAGGACACAGGTATGGAGCCAAGGTAGGAGG
>PVJX010044720.1:0-13060 GCA_004027295.1 Dolichotis patagonum
AGGGCTGGTTGTAACTCAAGTTGGCTGTAAGTCAATAGTATTTTTCCCCTAAGAAATAATGGGAATACCCATAATGCATTCTGAACCTCCTAAAGCACCCCTTAACTAACCTTTTCATAACAAACAGTGTTGTGTGATGTGTGTAATTTCCCAGAAACATCAACGATTTTCCTAGCGTAGTCACTAAAAAGTTCTAAAGTGTGCCCAGTGTACCGGCAACAGCAGCTCCCTACTGTACTCACCGCTGGAGCTGGCACCCTTGGCTTGCGGGAAGGCAGGTGGGCGGAGGGCAGTTGCTGTTCGGAAGGAGAGCCCCCTCCATGAGAGCGTCAGGAATCTGGTCTCTGTGTCCTTTCTCTCCTTGTCAGAGTCTGGTGCCCTCTGGGACCTGCTTCTGGCTCACCAGGGCTCAGCCTCTTCAGAACTAAAAGCTCCCGTGAGGTCGTCTGTTTCTGTCTTCTCTTTAACATTGTTCTTTTCAGTTGTGATGGCTTTCTTTACCTTCCCTGCCTTCTTTTTTTTTTTTGGTAGCAGGGATCGAACTCATGACCTCGCACTTGCCAGGCAAGCACTTAAGCCACTGAGCTAAATCCCCAGCCCCCTTCCCTGCCTTCTTTAGCTTCTTTTCTACCTTTTTTGGGGCCATTAATTGCTTTGTATCTATTAAACACTGTGCTTACTTGTTACCTGAATTAACCTACGCAGTCTTCAGATCAGCCCTGGGATAGGTGCTTATTGGAAACTCTATTCTCAATCAGGAGGAAAGAGAGTCATGATTTAAGTATTTGTCCAATATCACACAACAAGTGAGAAAACTGCTCTGAAACCAAATCTCTGCCCAGTATTGTCTATTTTGATTTCTTATAATTACTCATTCCTATTATTTTTCATCAGTATCATTTCAATAATCCCACCACTGAAGGCAATGCAAATTTTTATCAACAAGTAAGTGGATAAAAGTAAAATTGTGAGCTGAGTGTGGTAGAACACGCCTGTAATCCCAGCACTCAGGAGGCTGAGACAGGAGGACTGCTGTGAATTTAAGGCTAGCCTGGGCTATAAAGTGAGTTCATGGTCAGCCTGAACTGCACAGTGAAACACTGTCTCAAAAAGACAAAAAAAAGAAGAAAAGAAAAAAGTAAAATTGTGGTACATAAATGTAACATGGAATGGAACCTATGAATAAAAAAAAAAAAATGAACTGTTTATACAAAACACAGATGAATGCCCAAGCCATTGCGGTGAGTGAAAGAACCCACAAAGCAGACACATTGGATAGCCCCATTTAGGTGACACTGTAGGAAAGATAAAGCTTTACTAACAGACAGCAGAGCAGTGGAAACCTGGGCAGAACTGACCAGAAAAGGAATGGGAGAATGCCAGCAGATACAGAATACTCTGTGCTGACTGTGGTGATGATTATACAACAGCATAGTGTTAAACTCAAATGGTATCCTTAAAGTATGTATGCTTTATCTGAATTTAAATTTTATTGCAAGTTGGTTAAAAAAAAAAAAGTTAATTCTCCTCTTTGTCTTACTTTTCTCACTGCTGACACCCAAAGTTAAAGGAGGAGAGGAGTATTTCAGCTCAGTTTGTAGAGATTCGGTTCCAGCTGACTCTAAGGCATGGCGGCAGGGCAGAGGAGAGACAGTCCAGGGCACAGCAGGCATGGTGTCCAGAGATAGCAAGGCGCAGCAGCCACTGCCACCAACCTTCCCCTTTTATCCCATCTAGGCTGCCAGCCTTCTGGGGGTGCCATCCAGTAATCTGAATAGCCTGAGCATCAAAATGAATCACATTAATATACTGTAAATGACTAAAATAAACCACTATATAAATTGTTAACTTACATAGTTTCAAAATTCCTTCCTATGAAAATACTAATTTTATAAAAAAAATTTTAAAAAAGCAAATTAAGAGTCAAGACACTAACAGACAACAAGTAGTCAAAGTTACTTTGTCACTAATGAGGCAAACCAAAGCCACTTGCCACCTGACAGGATATAACAGCAGCAATGCAGCAATGGTACTGTGGCTTTCTGTCACCGTTGCATAACTTGAATCCAATGGCGTGGCCACAGTGCACCAACTCAGGCGGGAAGCATTCTGCAGAAAAGCTGACCTCTAATATTAAACTGTCGAGGCGATCGATGTGATGCTGAGGAGCTACTGCAAACTGAGGAAAACAGTGACATGACAACCAAGTGCACATGTGACCCTAAACGAGAGCTTTCTGCTCCAACAACACTACTGAGAAGGAGCAAAGCCTCAGCTGTCTCCGAGGACTGCACCGTAGTATCCATACTGCCTTTGATGACTCCTGTAGCTAGAGCAGGGATTATCTATGGTTGTATGAATTACATAGGTGATTTAGGATTTTAACCTTTAAGAGAAAGAGCTACTGAAGCTGGAAAAAAGTACTTGAAATGTTTTTGTAAGATGCTTCCAAGATGTAATATTAAAAAATAAAGGCTGGAGATACATCAATGGCACAGTGCTTGCTAACACGTGGGAGGCTCTGGGGTCGAGCCCAGCACAGTAAACAGACACAACTTCTCTTCCTCTTATAAGGGATAGTCACATAAATGATACAGGAGACATTACACCTAATGAACGCTGAAAGCATTTCTGCTATGCTCAGGGGCAAGACAGGAAAAATGTTAACAGTTTACTTAAGTTTCTAACTAAATGACTAAACAAGAAATGACACGAACACTGGAAAGGAAAAACACGGTCGCTATTGCAGACAATATGCTTACTTATGTTTTAAAAATCAAAAATCCCACAAATAAATTTTTAATAATATTAAGATTGTTGGACACAAACTTAAATATTTGGAGGCTGAGGCAAGAAGACTGCTCTGAGTTCGAGGCCAGCCCGGGCTATATAGTGAGTTAAAATACAGCCTGAACTATACACCAAGACCTTGTCTCAAAAAACAGAAAAACACGAATGTTTACTTCATTTCTGAAAATCAACAACAATCCACTAGAAAATGGTAGCATTACCAGCAGCAACACAAAATCCAGGTACCAGAAATAACTCTAATAGAACTGTGCACACCTTTTATGCAAAAAAGGGTAAAACATTATTGAAAAAATAAATCAGTGCATATACTATGTTTCTGGACACAAAGTCTAAAATTACAGAAGGTTAATTCTCCTTGAAGTTAATCTATTGGTTCAATGCTAGTCCCATCGAAATCTCAAATTTTTCATAAGACTGAACAAGCTGATTCCAACATTTCCAGGAAAAACAATGATCTAAGGACAGTTAAGTACCACTGAAGAAAAGTACGACAGGGCACCCTGACCATATAGTACTAAGTGTGATGGTTAATCCTGATTTAAACTTAACTGGATTGAGAAATATGCACGAAATTAAAAGTGCATTTCTGGGTATGTTTCCAGAGACAAGAAGCATGTGGGACAGCAAACAGGTGGAACGTGGAATCACTCTCCAAGAGGGTGGGGCCCAGATGGAGGAAGCGCGTAACAGACCCAGCACATGCGCCCTGCGCCCTGGCTGCACAAGGGCAGCCGCTGGCCCTCACACACCTGCCCACCAGGGAGCGTCTGTCTCACCACAGGCCTAGAGCAACTCGGCCACGCAACCGCAGACTGACATGCTGACACTGTGCACCAAAATGACTTCGCCCCAGGAATTCTGTCACAGCAACAAAAAGTAACTAACACACTAAGCAAGGGTCAGACGGTATTTTTTGGAACTGTACAGCAATATATATAAAAGACTTTTGGTTTTTAAAACAGCAGTACTACATGTCAGAGGATAAGGAAGACATTCTTTAATATCTGTAATTCCAAACCCAGTTTTCATCCAATGAAAACAAATCAAACTGGACTGCTAATTCATACCTACATGTAACAAGTCAATTCCAAGATGTTTGAGATTCAAATGTAAAGGTCAAAAACTCCTAATTCTTAAGAAAAGAACAGAAGGAGCTCAATTTTTATGGCCTATAAATGAAGATGGGCTGGGGTTAAACCTAGGGCTTTTACATTGAGGTATATCACTAGCTCTTTTTTTTTTACAGCTCATTAACAAAAATTAAAACCACAATGAAATAGCACTACCTTCATGGTGATTAAGAAGCTGGGTAATGTGAAGTTGGTAGGTATGGAACAACTACTCAAAAGAAATGAAAAACATAAGGACCAGGGATTTAGCTCAACAGTATAAGCACCTGCCTGGCAAGCACAAGGTTGTGAGTTCGATCCCTATTACCAAAAGCAAACAAACAAACAAACAAGAAAAACATGAACAACTCTGAAAGACACTTCAGTATTCACAGAATGTCTCCAGGGCTTATGAGAAACTCCACTCCTAATTAGATACTTCAAAGGAACTTTCATACATGCATGCCAGCAAAATATTCACAATACCATTTGTCAGAAGAGGAAAAAACAGAAAATCCGGGGGAAAAAAAAACACCAAAAACAAAATAAGCCTCAAGAATAAAATGGACAAAGACTGCATGATTTGTTCACAGGACAGAACGACAACAAGAACATGAAAAGCTATGAAATACAGCAAACACAGATACATACAACCCTTAAAAAAATGTTGAAAGAAATGATTGTACTCATAAACTTCAAAAAGAGGCAAAACAGCTAACTGTATGGATAGAAAGCTTAGAGAGATGCTCTAGATTCTACAGGCAAGGAACGGAGTTAGGGAGGCACAACACACGGGGAGCTGGTTAACGGCCCCTTCCTCCCGGGGGTGGGGAGCACAGAGCCACTTCACGCGCGCTGCCACGCGACCCTGCGCCGCACACACCGTCCACCTTCTGACATATGCTCCACACAGTCCTTCCTGGCAGGACGCGAAGGGTAAAAGCACAGAGGACACCGAGCGCCGGCCTCTCCGTGGTCCTCAGCCACCAGTGGAATCACGCGACACTCCTCCTCTCAGGGCACCTGCCCAGGATGCTGCTGCCTGCAGCACCCCGTCCACGACCACACACGAACCTGGGCACCCACGTACGTGCACACAAATGCACCCACACACGCACAGTGAGGAGACTCCTACAAGGGTCAAAACTACGGGCTTCACGCTCAGCGCTGGAGAGAGAGTAAGAAAAAGCTATGTATCATACTTGACATGTCATAAACATTATTATACAGTCCCTTATTTTTAGCCCCAAAACAAACACACTGAAGACAGGGCATGAATCACAAGGATTAAATATTTTACCGTCCAAATAAAACGTCAGAAAGAAGTATCATGTTTTTCCATTACTACATCCTGGATTCCTCATTTCCTACTTCAAGGTCAAAACAGGTGCTCAATGTGCTAATAAGAAAAAGCCACCGTGGAAGATAATACACAGAAATGGGGGGAAAGTGAGTGGGAAATCTCCTGTATTATCCACAAATGCTGAATGTCAACATACCTTATAACTGGCCCAGTACTTCCAAGCATAGAAGTACATCCAACCAATATGCATAAATATATGGACAGAAAGACATGCTGTACAGTACTGCAGCAGCACTATTCATAGTAACCAAAGAATAGAGACCTGGCCAAATGTCAATCAGTGGCAGAGGAAATTAAATGTGGAATATATATGTAGTGGAATACTCTACAGCAATGAGAATGAATCCAAAAAATGGATAATAAACACAATGTTGAGCAAAAACCTGATATAAAATAAATACACAGATACTTGATTTAATTTCATTTCAAAGTTCAAAACAGGTAAAATTTTTTGTTTTCAGAAACAAAGTAGTCACTGCTAGAAAAACGGAATAAACAGAATGAACTTCTGTTCTTTTTAACGTTCTGCTTTTGGCTGACCATACAGATACATACTTCTAGTTTAGAAAAAGCTAGCTAAAATAGATACTCCTACATGTATATTATGCGTCAGTTTTTGGAACCAGAGATAGCATATTAGAGTAACCTTATGGCTGATACACTGTGTCAACCTGAGAAGCTTAGAAGTTTAACTGAGAGACTCAGCAGGGAGCCAGGGTCCTTCTTTTAATAACCTCATCCTGTGCAAGAGGAGGGCACAGAGATTTTGGGATGCTCCACCTTCGCTGCGGGTTGCCAGGGTGGCCTGTGTACAATACAAGGGAGGAAAAGAGGCTTGCTCTCACCTGCCCTTTGCTCTGGCTGCGGCCTCAAAGTGTTGCCCCAGTGCCATGCCATCCTGCCTTGGAGTTAGTTGATTATGGACTGAAACCTCCACTGACTGTGAGCTAAATAAACCTTTCTTTCCTTCATTTTGGGCATCAGGTATTTTGTCTCAGTAAAGACAAAAGTAACCAAGAGAAGTAGTAAGCTAAAGACACCATAAAAAATTATTTTTTCATCGTATCTCTATGTTCTTCAGAGCTCAGCATTAATCCTATTGAAATGCTATAAACTAGGTAATATAACCAAAGATCAGATAAAATCCTTTATAATTTTAAAAAACTTTTTATGTAGGAAAAACTTTGTTCAAGTAAATTCACATAAAGAACTCATTCCTAAAACAAAGCTTCCAAGCGAGGGTTTGGCCACAGAGCCGTGCAGTGAGGGTAAGGAGCATACTGGGGGTAACCTCCAAACCGCTCTGTTTCCTGACTCAGAGACTCTCCTGAAACACCACTGCGCTGTAGGGCTTAGAATTGCTTAGACCGGGGGGGATCCTAGCGGCATCACTGATTTGCCTTCTGAGCTTCACCTAAATTACGAGACCAACATCACTCTTCAGTAGAAGTAATGTACATGAGAAAACCTAGAACAACGCTCAGTTTGCAGTCCATGGGTACTATATAAAAGGTGCACATACACATTCTACATGGCAGATGCATGAAAAAGACCACTGAACTCCAAATGTTTGCAAAGCAATTATATCACTAAATCTGGACATCTGCCACCAGCCTCTCAAATCTTTTAGCTCACGCCATCCCTCTGTATTCCTTTTCCATTCTCCTTGTGAGTGACTTTCACAGTAACGATCCTGCAAGTCACTCACGGCTTTCTGCTCCCAACACAGCAAAGCCCAAGCTGCTTCTGTGGCACACGGGCCCCTTTCCACTCTGCCCTAAGCCCCTCTGTCACTCCTCTCTCTTCTGCAGCACCCTGTACTTTAACCACATCCAATTATTAATTAACTTTTGAGTAAGACATATACTTAATATTTTACAAGTAAAATAACCTTTTATTTGTTCAGAAATGACAAATGTGTACTGTGAAACCTTAGAACTTAGAAAATGTAAATTAAAGCAAAAAGAAACACACTCTTACTATCCAAGTGTCAATACTACTGCCTTAAAGCATAGTCTCCCAACAGAAACAGATGCGGATGTGGGTCCAGGACCACAATGTACATGCACGCGGCTTTATAACATGCTCGCTTCAGGTAATCATACTTATTGCGACCTTGTAGTAAAGTTTGATCCCATTTATTGGCCATTTTCAGAGCTCTCCAAATGGCCCGACATGCCCTTCGCAGGCAACCTACCAAACCAGTCCTCAAGGGAGAGCTTCAGGCTGCGTCTTGCTGTCCTTCCGTCTCTTTTAATGCAGAA
Source organism: Dolichotis patagonum (assembly GCA_004027295.1). Taxonomy (NCBI): domain Eukaryota; kingdom Metazoa; phylum Chordata; class Mammalia; order Rodentia; family Caviidae; genus Dolichotis; species Dolichotis patagonum. Next base: position 7,548 of record PVJX010044720.1, read on the forward strand.
CTGCCGCCTTCTCCAACCTTCCCTGTGGCAGGACTGGGATTAAACCTGGGAAGCACAGAGCTACATCCCTGGCACTTTTTATCCCTATAGGGCCCAAGCTGGTCTCGAACCTGCAGTCCTCCGGCCCCGGCCGCTCCTGCAGCTGCATCACCAGCGTGCACCATCACGCACAGCTCCACCACCTTTTATCCACCACCACCAAGCAAGAGATCGCACTGCTTTCCCCACAAAATGTTCCACATTACACATCGCTCGGGTTCCTGTCTCGCAGTCGTCTTTCCCTACTTTGCCAGATATAGAAAAGGGTAATTGTAAAACGTTTTATGGAAATTAAATGAAAATCTGCATAAGGAATAAAGATATTCCCAGACTTCTACTTGTATTTTATGCAAATAACTAGAGGTTTCTTCTGTGGAGAAACCATACCCACCGCAAAGAAAAACCTTTCCCTTGTAGGTGCCACGGGCCCACTGACATTTCTCCCTCAATATAAAATGAAGCCAGCCAGCCATAGCCCATGTACAGAGTCCTACTCAACTGTTACTTCCTCACTATTAAGTGTTACAAAACAAGCAGTCAAATATTTGAGAAGGGTTCCCAAAAAAAAGACAAAAGAAAAGAGATTTTAAAAGCCCCTCTAGAAAAAGACAATGCCCAAATCCTAAGAATTATTAACAAAACATAGAGAAAAACAAACTATCTACTTTAGTTTCCATAAAAATCAGTAACTGGATAATACAAATGGTACATAATAGTTACTGGAAAGTGAAAGTATGATTGCCAAGATAAATAAAAATAGAGAGCTGGAGTACACAGTTCAGGAAAGATATCAGAAAACATAAATGCAAAGAAAAGGAAACTAAGAAAGAAAAGCCAGATTCAATCAGAAGTTTTAGTTTCTGATTATTCAAAATTCCATAAAGATATCACAGAAAATGGGGGAAAGAAAAATACCACAGAAACAGGACAATTTGACACAACACGAATCTCCAAATAGCTCACCAAATGTTGAAATGTGAAATAGAAAACAAGTCGCCCCAACAAAATTCAGGTAGTAGGACATGACTCAGAAACTGAAGAATGCCAGACATAAGGGTACAACCCTTCCTGATAGATAAAAACAGGCAAAATACAGTAAATGAGACACCTACTGTACATGGGTCACAGAATGGAGATTTCCCAGGACTAGACAAGGCCCTGGAAAAGCAATGCCTTCAAATTTGTAAAGGAAAATTCACTTTACTTCCAGCCAAGCTATTACACACAAGTCAAACAATTAGTATCTGTCACACGCAAACAAAGAGACTTTTGGAACTTCAAATGAGAGTTGTATATTCTGTGACCATTTTCTCTAGCCCTTGTAGTCTCTATTTTAAAAAAGAAGTTCAGTTGCTTGCAGATCCATAAGCATATGAAATATATTATGTACAACCATTTAAAACTTTGTGTAAATTCGTGGTGCTTTTGCCTAGGAAAAAATAGTGGTTCAAATCTATTATGTAGGCCTTTAAGTCCTATCTGAGATATTACTTGACATCAGTAGAGTATTTTACTAGGATGTGTGGAGAGAGAAAAAAGCATGCATCTGTCTGTGATTAATGCGCTAATGTGTTGTATGGGACAACAGGAGTACCTTCTCCACAGTGTAAATGACCAAGAAGCAGACAGCGAAGCTCTGTGTAACACTACAGCTGTAAAGAAGGAGTCCAAAAGCACTGCCATATTCAGGCTGTTAGACATTTTGGATGCTGGGAAACTTGGCAGGTAAATGACCACTGCTTATCATATACAAGTAACAACAATGTTTTGATGCACACTCTTTTTATTAATTTAAAATAACTGCCTATTGCTTTTATACACATTATAAGTATTTATGGACCCCCCAAAAAGAGGTGTTTTGATAATGCAGTGAAAAGGGTTTGTCACCCACTTAACCTCTCTTGGGAAGCAAGTTAAGGCTACACACAAGCAAAGGAGAGATTAACCCAGAAAAGCCAGAGGATGAGCTATTTAGGATACAGACGGCGGATCCAATCCCAGATTATGGCAAAAGAACAGAAGACATCCCGCCCAACAGCTCTAGAGAAGTTCTGTACAGTGACCTGTTCAGATCCCAAGGGACTGCCACTGCCTGAGGGAGGGGAAGGCAGAAACACTGCTTTTTCATTAAGCCTTGGGGTAGCACAAGAACTTTTTAAAAACCATGTTTATGTCTCATGTTGACTTTTTTAATATAGTAAAATTGAAACGGAGAGAGTTTAAAACAGGCAGTTCTATGAAATCCTGGACTCAACTGTTAACTTCTAGTGGCATCTGGAAAACTTTAAGACAACCTACAAAGACTCTGTAATTTTCTTCTCACGCTTGTTTTTACTGCATAAACAAAAAGTCAGTTTGATCAGTATGTACTATATAAAATGCCAGAGATCATAATGACAGGAAAAAACCATTAAGAAAATTATTAAAAGGTACCTGCAAAACCACTTTATAATTTGTGAAATTGTACTCGTTACTGGATATCTGTTTGCCTGTTCCCTTTTCCATATGTTCCTCTTGTCATTATTACAGGTGGCCTGGTCCTATCAGCTGAAATTTATACTTGTTTTATTTCGTGTTTTGTTGTGAGACAGGGTCTCACTATATCGTGTAGGCTGGCCTTGAACTTTCTTTTGTAGCCCAAGCTGGCCTCAAACTCACTTGATCCTCCCGCCTCAGCTTCCAAATTGCTGGGATTATAGGCATGCACCGCCATGCCCAGCTATCAACTGAACTCAATCAAGCTGCATGACTCAGGGCAATATACCCAGAGAGCAAGTGGCACAGCTGGCACACTCAGTGGCTCTCAGCAGACAGTTAACATGGTTTAACTATGGCCCACCCTTTCCTGCCTCCTCTCCTGTGGGGCTGAAGCTCCGTCAGAAAATCTCCCCAGAGCAGCCAACAGAGGAACACTATTTTTAAAGGCCTATGCTCTAGTTATACTTAACTAAATTGTAAGTTCTGCATTTGGATGAGTCAGCCATGGAAACCCTTTCCACCCTGGAAGGAGTTCAAGCATCTCAGATCCAAGAAGAATTTACACAACAAAGAATAAGTGCTCTCCCCATAATTACTAACACAGGAGCCATATCTGTCCTTACTGGGCAGATCCTGTGTCTGGTTTTATGGCCACCAGGAAGTCCAAGCCTTGGTCCAGGCTCGTGTGAAGCTAAAACACAGAACCATGAGGACAGTGACCCAGAAAGCAAACTGTACAGCAGGGACGAGTCAAATGTTCTTTTAAGTTAGAGGTGGCCAGTATATAAAGCACAAATAAGACTGGACCTTCAAGTTACAAGCTGCCTCACATACGAACAACTTTGGTTACGAATGGAATTTTAGTTTCAACTTATGGTCTAAGTCTTGAGTTACGACCCAAACGCCAGCAACTTATGCAGTTGTAAACAAAGACACACCATGCTGGAAGTGCATATGGCAGTGTGTGTAAGCATCGCTCTGAGCACACACACACGCGTGTCTGTGGTCGTGATTTCAGTCAGCGCTTTACTCAGGCACTGTAATTACCGCTACGGAAATGGGCCCCAAACTAGAAAAGCAGCTAAGGAAGGCAAAAAAAGTAATTACAATTGCAAAGACGGAAACTGTGGAGAAATGAGAGTGCTATTTCTCATCATGGGTGATCAATCTCTCATGTCAAAATCCACATCTCAACAATCTTGTGGAGAAAAGATTTGCGTAAGGACGCTAGCATTGAGAAAGGTGCTACTGAAATTAGTAAGTCAACCATCAACAGCGCTAGACACGTTAGAAAAGCTATTGCTAGTGTGGGTAAATGAAAAGCAGATGGCAGGTTATAGCCTTGTCTTAATTTGTGAAAAAGCAAGGGCTATAAATAGAGATCTCATAAATGATAATCCATCAACAAGTGATAATAGTGAAACATTTCGTGCCAATAAGAGGTGGTTTCACAATTTTAAAGCAAGAACTGGGGTTCACAGCATAACTAGGCATGGTGAAGCAGCCAGTGCTAACAGAAGGGCTGCTGAAAACTTCACAGCCCACTTTGAAACAATGACAGAGAAATGGCATTTATGAAACTGGCCTTTTCTAAAAGAAAATGCCTAGGAGAAAATACATTATAGAGGAAAATAAGAGAACGCCATGTCACAAGCCCGTGAGGGATGGGTAACCTTCCTGCCGTGTGCCAACCTGAGTGTGACCTCCAGATAACACCTCTCCGGGTTGACACTCGGAGATGCCTAGAGTGTTCAGACAACACAAAGCCCTCAAGAACAGGCTGGGGTCATGCAGAGCTCTAACGCAAAAGCCTGGGTAACAAGAGTGGCTTTTCCTGAGTGGGTTGGGGACGCTTCTGTCCCATGGTTAACAAAGATCCAGAGGACAAGGTTACCACTCCAGGCTCTCCTTGTCATCGACAGTGCTCCTGCCCACCCCTATATTCTTGCAAGATATGGAAGAACTGGCTGGATTCCCAGGGCTCTCAGTCGAGTTCCTCCCACTTAATACAATTCCTCTACTGCAGTCTTTGGACTTACAGCTAACCATTTATTTATTTATCTATCTATTTATTTATTTATTTGTGTATTTTTTGGACATACAGTCTTGCTATGCAGTTTGAGCTGGCCTGAACTCACTTTTTAGCCTGGGCTGGTCTCAAACTCAGAACGATACTCCTGCCTCAGCCTCCCGAATACTGGGCTACCGCTAACTTTAAGAGGCTGTTCCTGAAGTACTTCCAGATGGTCTCAGATACAGATTTAACCGTTAGAGGGTTCTGGAAGGACCATTACAACATCCTTTCCTGCGTGGGGTTGACTGAGAAATCCTGGGCCAGTGTCCCTCTAAGGATGCTGAGATCTGCCTGGAAGAAAGTGTGATTTACAATCACACAGGAAAATAAACGAAATCCTGAAAAAATAGGCAGAGCTACAAACATGTGCAAAGAAAACCCACTGAGACAGAGAAAGAGCCAATCACTGCATTCACCTGATTAATTGACAATGCCATGTCATACGACAGGACAGTGTAAACCAAGAACAGAAACAGACGACCTCACGGGAGCTTTTAGTTCTGAAGAGGCTGAGCCCTGGTGAGCCAGAAGCAGGTCCCAGAGGGCACCAGACTCTGACAAGGAGAGAAAGGACACAGAGACCAGATTCCTGACGCTCTCATGGAGGGGGCTCTCCTTCTGAACAGCAACTGCCCTCCGCCCACCTGCCTTCCCGCAAGCCAAGGGTGCCAGCTCCAGCGGTGAGTACGGTAGGGAGCTGCTGTTGCCGGTACACTGGGCACACTTTAGAACTTTTTAGTGACTACGCTAGGAAAATCGTTGATGTTTCTGGGAAATTACACACATCACACAACACTGTTTGTTATGAAAAGGTTAGTTAAGGGGTGCTTTAGGAGGTTCAGAATGCATTATGGGTATTCCCATTATTTCTTAGGGGAAAAATACTATTGACTTACAGCCAACTTGAGTTACAACCAGCCCT
>PVJX010044721.1:0-13087 GCA_004027295.1 Dolichotis patagonum
ATCTCCATCTTGAGGCCTGGCTCTTTTAAATGCACTTTCAGCCGCAATTTTGACATGTCTCATCTTTCACACTGACTCCCTGGAGGTCTGATCCCTCTCCGTCTGTTAATCTCTATCTAAGCTATCTATAACGATAGAACCTAGCATTTCCAGATTTAACAGGCTGACATTCAGTCCTGGCCTGGTTCACTCAGATCAGCTGCTAAATCTTAGCTGTCCTAGGTATGGACCATGAGCCAATAGCATTGCAGTACCAATCAGGAGCCTGTGAGAAGTGAGGAATCTAGGGCCTCACGCCAGATCTATTAGTCAGAAACTGCATGATAACAAGATGCTTCCTATGACCCCTAGAATCACATATGAAGCTTTTTAAATTGAAACAGGGCCTTGCTGTGTAATTTAGGCTGATCTTGAACTCACTGCATAGCCAAGACCAGCCTCAAACTATGGTGATCCTCCTGTGTCAGCTTCCTAAATGCTGGAATTACAAGTGTGCGCCACCACGCCCCGCTGAGGCTTTGTTAGAGTGTGGATTTCCAAGAATTAGAGTCCCAAATTCTAAGAAATGAGTCAGAGCAGTTGAAGGAGGCCCTTAAAATGTGTCTTTTAAAATATTTTTGTTTTCTTTTGGTTCCCCATCTCCAAGAAACATCAAGTCCTTTCTGGCTAGAGTCAACAAATAAGGCTAGGGATTTAGTTCCGTGGTGCAGTGCCTACCTGGCAAGCATGAGATCCCGAGTTTTATTCGAACTGTGCCAGTAGACACACTTCCTTCCTACAGGCAACTAGTACATCTGCGCTCCCTTGGACTGAGTGTGCCAGTGTTGCTCCAATCAGACTTTCCCAGTTCAAATCAATTTCCCATCCTCCAACCCTCTGACCCCAGTTCACCAAGAGGTTTAGACCACAGTCCTCATTTCAACAGCAGGATTCCTGTATTTTATTTTCTCCTGATCCTCTACCTTAATCTGGTACACATTAAGAAGGAATTTGGCAAGGGAAGGAGAGAAGAGAAGAAGGAAAATATCTAAGCTGTATTAAAAATTGGCTATATCTCAGGCTCATTCCATGCCCCAAGACAGTCTATAGAAGGCTGGTGTTACTGTTCCAGTTTTCCCAAGCGGAGACTGGCTGGTACAGCTCAGCGCTTGGCTCCAGACTCAACCCCCTTCCCCACCACGCGAAAAAGTGAAGACGAAATCTCAAATTGGTTAAACATTTGCCAAAACTGGGATTCCAAATAGATCTAATACTAATGCCCTCCACATTGCTTCTATCACCCCAACTTGCTTACCCAGCGTGTTACCTTAAAAAAAATTTTTTTTTGTACCAGGGATCAAACTCAGGACCTTGTGCTGGCCAGGCAGGCCCTTATGCTGCTGAGCTAAATCCCCGGCCCCCTAAATAAAAATTTTTAAGATTATTTGCATCTCACAAAATTCAACTCAGTGGCTTTTGGTGTATTCACAAGGTTGTAAAGGATTCACCACCATCTATTTCTACCCCCAAAAAGAAACTTGAACAGATTAGGCAGTCGCTTCCTTCTTACCCCTTCCTGTAATTCTGAAACCCACCTTATGCATCCATGGATTTTCCTATGCTGGATATTACATATTAATGAAGTCAGACAATATGCAGTCTTTCATGTCTGGCTTTTTTCACTTTCATGGATATTTGGGGTGTTTCCACTTTGGGACTATTATGAATAATGCTTTGGCATTCATGTAGAAGCATTTGTACGGACATGTTCTTAATTTTTTATGTATATACCCAGGAGTAGAATTCCTGGACCAAATAGTAGTAACTCTGTTTACCTTTTTTTTTTTTCTGTACTGGGGATGGAACCCAGAGACTTCACATTGAACTGTATCATCAGCCTTTTTCCTAGAAAAATAAAAATTAAAAAAATGTTTTTACTTTAAGACAGGGTCTGGCTAAGTCACTAAGTTATCCAGGCTGGGCTCAAACTTGTGACCCTCCTGCATCAGCCTCCCAGAGTGCTAGGATTACAACCAGGTGCTATGACATCAGGCTTGTATTTAACTTTTTGAAATGCTTAACTGTTTTACAAAGAGGCTACAACATTCTGCGTTTCCTCCAGCATTGTATGAGTGCTCCAGTGTCTCAGTAACCTTGCCCAGCACTTGTCACCATGTGTCATTAGAGGATAGTCATAATAGCGTCTGTAAAATGGTTTCTCCATGTAACTTTCATTTGCATTTTCCTAATGACTAATGATAAATATCTTTTCATGGACTTATCGGTTATTTTTATGCCCTTTCAGAGAAAGTATTCAAATCCTCTGTCCATTTAATTAGAATATTTATCTTTTTATTGTTGAGCTGCCACTGAATGATGCCAAGTTCTGTATTTTGGATAGGAGGCCTTTATCGTATATGATTTGCAAATGTCCTCTCCCATTATGTAGGCTGTCTTTTCATTTCTTCGTAATACCCTTTAAAGAACAAAAGCTTTTAATTTTCTGAAGATTATTTTATTTTTTTAAAACATTTATCTTTTTTTCTTTAGGCATCATATCTAATAAACCATTGCCTAAATAAAGGTCGTAATGATTTATACCTATTTTTTAAAGAGTTTTATAGTTTTACAATTAGGTTCTTGATCCATCTGGAGTATTTTTGTTTCTAATACTGGGAAAGGGACCCAGGATCTTTCCACTAAGCTACATTCCCAGCCCCTTTTTATTTCTTGTTTTGAAATAGAGTCTAAGTCACTAAGTCGCCCCTTCCCTGCCCCACGAGGTGATCTCAAACTTGCACTCCACCTGCCTCAATCTCCCAGCGTGCTGGGATGACAGGTTAGACCATGGTACCCAATTTGGAGTTACTTTTTGTATAGGGTGTGAGGTTGGGGTACAACTTCATCCCTTTGCATGTAGATATCCAGTTGTCGCAATGCAGCCGTTAAAAAGACTATTCTCTCCCTTCTTGAGTTGTCTTGGCCCCCTTGTCAAGTCACTTGGTTGTAAGTATATGGGTGTACTTCTAAACTATCAATTCTATTCTATTGATATATACATGTATACTTATGTCAGTGCCACACTGTCTTGATTACTATACGTATAGTATAGTATAGTATAGTATAGAAACTATATGTATATGTTTAAAAATTGGGAAGTGTGAGTACTCCAACTTAGTTGCATTTTTCCAAGATCATGTTGCTTTTGGTCCCTTGCTATAGTTTTGGTATATGACTCTTGCACTTCCCTTAGTTAATTTATTTAAGTGAGCCGACTTAAAGTTCAATGACAGTTTCTCTTACCAATCTGCTATTGAATACTTTTACTGACATAGAAGCTTTGTTTCCATTTTTCCCTTTCCTTCTTTGTTTTTTTAACCTCTTTTCCCTTCCTTTCTTTCCCCTTCTCCCTCCCTTGTTCCCTTTCCCTTTCCAACATGTTCTTCCTGTTTCCCATTATGTATCCTCCATTTTGCTCCTTGTTTACCCTTAGAGTCTCCCACACAAGACAATCAATGTGATATTTAAACTTATGTGTCTTATTTATTTCACTTAAAATTATGGTCTCAGTGTGTTTCCATTTACCAACAAATGACTCCGTTTTATCCTTTATTGTAAAGTAGTACTCCATTGTGTATAAATACCACATTTTCTTTATCTATTCATCTGTTGATGGGCATATGGGCTATTTCCAAGGTTTATCTATTAAAATTGTGCTGTTATAACTATGAATATGCATATATCACTGGCATGATGCTTTCAACCCTTTCCGGAAGATCTCTAGAAGGGGAATAACTGAGTGAAATGGAACCTCTGATCTTAGTTTTTTAAAGAATCTCCATACTAATTTCCATAGTGGTTATACCAGTTTGCACTCCCACCAACAGTAGGGAAAGGTTCCTTTTCCCCCACAGATACGCTAGCATTTGTTATTGGTTGATTTCTTGATAATAGTCATTTTTCTGGAATGAGACAGAATCTCAGCATTGTTTTAATTTGCATTGCTCAAATGACTATAATATATACTTTTGTTTATCAAACATGTTTTTTGTGTTTTGTATATCATATAGATGTATAGGTTATGGCATAATATACAGCTTATGTAAATGGGAATGTCATAGAGGTAGGGGGTTTTGTTGGTTTTTGTTGGTTTCTTGGCGTTTGTTTGTTTGTTGTCTTTCCGTAGTGCTACATATTGAACCCGGGGCCTCATATATGAGGCACATAGCTTACTTCTAACTTACTGCGCCCCTCAGAACAATTTTATATTTTTTGTTGAAAATTAAACATTTAAAATCATAATATGGCAACTCCAGACACCTCCTCTCCCTCGGTTTGTTATTGTTGCTTTGTCGTTATTACTACTGCTACTGGTCCCTGTCTGTTGCTTAACTTTCCTGAGTTAATTCTGTAAAGTCTGTATTCTTTATCACGTGTGGTCTCTGATTAGCTAATTTAGTGACCAACTAAAGAATAGATAGAAATTTCCTTAAATGTCTTAAACCAGTAAATCTCTCAGTCTTTGCTAGGTGCTTCTCTGTGTATATTTTAGGTTGTGGCTTCATCGGGTGGGCAGTTTACAACTCTGACTTAATAATCTACACTTCCTGCCTGTAAAGAGCCCCAAAATCAGCCAAACATGAGAAATTAGTGCCTTCTTGGGTCTTTCCTCTGCTCATGCATATGGCCTTCTAGAGTCCCAGGAATTTGTATGAGGTTTTTCGTCTCCTACAAACATTTCATATCCCAGTTTTTCCTTTTGATTTATTTTTTTTTTCCTTTTGGTATTTTTGAGATAGGGTCTCACTATGTAGTTCAGACTGGCACTGAACTCACTATATAGCCTAGACTGGCCTCAGACTCACAGCAATCCTCCTGCCCCAGCCTCCTGAGTGCTGGGATTACAGGACTGGGCCACCATGCCTGGCTTTTCTTTTGATATTTAACTCAGCCTTTTGTTAATACCAGCTGGAATTGCTGCCTTAGAGATCTGCAAGGTTTAAACATTCCCCCTGATTTTTTCTTGGCTGGAGTAGGGGGTGAGGGGTAACAAATGCCTGGGCAATAAGGCTACTTGGACAAAGAAAATTGTGAGTCAGGTCAAATAAAGCCAAGCTCTGCGAATAAAACTTTAAAGGCAACTTCCAGACAAGTCACACTGTAACAGATGTCTGAGGGTGAGGATTTTTTTTGGCAAGTGCTAAAACCAATGTTGTCTCCTTACATTGGCTGATAGTTCACTGGTCTTTGCAGCTGCCCTAGTTGTAATCTGGCTTCCTAGGCCAACATGGAGATGGGGGCAGTGGGTGGCACAGAGCAGGTTGAGCCACAATATTTTCAATGTCATTCAATCATTTTTCTGAAGTAAATATTTCCGGGTTGTTGTAAGACTTTGGTTAATTTCCAGAGTTCCAGGAAGGTTCATTCTGACCATGTTGGCTAGGATTCTTACTGTCTTCATGGGAGAGCAGAGTTTTCACCCCATCGCTATGCAAGTGCTTCTCTTGAAGAAACACTGGTGTAACTTTGACTCAATTCTACATTTTTTTGTTTGTTTTCTTTCTACTCACAAAGCAAAGTGCTTATTTCTTTTTTTTCCTATAGTAAGTAAATTGCAAAAGTCAAAAGGAAGATATGAAAAAAAGACTATTTTCTACAAGTTTCCCTGTGCTACAGTGCTACACACAAAGCGGACCTAAACTGTCTCTTTCCCCAAAAAGTCAGTATAAATCCAGATGCGGTCTTTCTAGGTCTACACTAGTCATGAAATGATGGCACTAGGGATATGTTTGATCAGGGAGTACAGGAAGAGCGTATGTGATGGCCCAAGAAAAGAGGGAGTCTATGCCTGAGTTTCCTGCAGAGAAGAGAACAGAGCTTCCAAACACAGCAGGTATGCGATAATTACTCACCCCTAATTTCACTTGGGCTGGCATTTACCATGTCTCAACAGCTTTCTTCAAATAGCAAAGGTTGAGATGAATGATATGCAAAATAAAACTATCAACTGTACATTCCCCAAACTGAAACTGGTAGAGGATCATTGGTGACAGGTAACTAGTGACTGATGATTCATTCCTGGTGGATGTTTTGGGCCAATTCCAGAAGGCTCTGTGTTTTCAGAAGGGGCGGGAAGAAGATTTGCATGTGTGACCTCACACAGAAGTTCCCACTTAGGAGCATATAAAGAGAAGGAGACTCTCAAGGAGAGTCCACCCTGATCAGCCATCCTGGTGTCAGACTCCACGCTTTCCAAACCTCTAAGGCTATGGCAGGCCTCCGTTCTGTGTTTCCGTCACTGGGGCTATTACTGTACCTCGGACTACACTTTTCTTCTGCCAACTTCACAAATTACAGGAACAACTGCACAGACTTTGATACGGTCTTCACCACCAAAGACCCGGGAATCGAGATCAAGACAGATGTTTTTCAGGACAACACCATCTACACAAGTGAGTAAAAGCCATTCTTTCTGTTGTCTTTTGATCTCTAGGGGGTGAGAACCAAAATTTTGGAACATACCCCTCTTTCCGGCTGTCAGTTCCACAGTTCACACATGTCTTTGAACCAGATGGGAGGTGGGAGAAGAAAGAAAAAGAATGTGTATGAGACTGGATCGAGGGGACTGTTTTTGCGTAGTCTCTGTCCAACACTGAGCATACAAGGCACAAAGTTGCAATACCCAGATTAAACAAACCCCTGGGAAGAGCACGCTTGGAGCGCATTCCCTGACTTCAGCAAGGAGAGATAGTAACTACACCACAGGGCATAGTCTTTCACATCCACTGACAAAGCTGTGCCACATAACTGACTCCAGACTACACAACTCCAGGAAGTACTATTTGATTTTTTTCTGTATGAGTAAAAAAAACTCATGACCTAGACAGCAGAGAAAATATTACCGTCCCACCTTCGATGTGAGGACCCTGAAGCCAAGAAAAGTTCAGTGACTTACTTGGGATCTCCCTGCTATTAAGTGGCAGAACCAGTTTTTTCATTCTTAACACAAAGTTTTTCTTAGGCATGTCTGCAAAGCATTTTATAGGGATCAGTCAGACTTACAAGCCAAGGAATAAGCCTTTCTAATTAGTTTCATCACAGCAAACTTTCCTTTGTGTGTATGAATGTGGTCAGTCTTCATACTGACCTTCCAGGTAGACTTCATTATCACTCTCATTTTGTAGATCTCCAAGCAGAGGCACAAATGCTAAGAAATTCACAAAGCCACTGCATTGTAGAACTGAGATAGGAGCCAGCATTCCAGTTTCAGTGACCTTTCCCCTCATTGCAGAGCTCTTGATTATAGATAATAGTAAGAACCTATTATTATTTCCTGGGTATTGTTCTAGTGGCAAACACTATTATCTTCCCTTTTTACAAAAAAGAGCAGGGGGTATAGAAAAGTTAAAAATTTACTCCAGGTCTTTAGACTGTAACAGTTACTATCTAAAGATAATAGCCAAGATCTGTCCAGTTTCAGACCCTGTCTTCTTAAAAGACTAAGCAAATTTTGCAGAGACCACCAGGGTGACAGTCACACTCAGGGTCTACAGATTCCCGGACCTCGCAAGTGAACGGCCTGGTGAGGCTCCACACATCCTGGCTTATCTTTTCTTTCAGTCTTTTCTTGGGTCTGTCACTAAGCGCTTCTGTTGTGACAGGGCTAATGATGTCCCACTCCCTCTGGCAGTGAACCTTGTTCTACCAGAGCGGGAAGGATAATCTTGTAACTCAAGATGGGTTTACGTCTATATATATGAATGATGTCTAGATAGATGACATATGGATATATGAGTGATAGATAGTTTAGGAGACATATACATATGAATGACCTGAGGAATCACAGGCATTACTGCACCAGACATTACTGCACGAGACAGGTCTCTGATCAAAGATAAAGTCACGAGATGAACAATTTTGCTACTAAAATGGGAGAAAGAGAAGTCTGTTTTATGAAGCTATGGTGGAGATGTGGGAGCCTTCTGAAAGGAAGGAGACAAGAGAAGGAAGACGTGGGTAAAAGAGCGATCGCCAGCAGTTACAGAGGTGCCAGGTGAAGCCAGGAAAAGGGAAGAGGAAAAGAATTCAGGTTCCACGAATGCCTACCCATGCTATGCACTGTCGGGGGTGCCTCTCAGAATAGAAATATGCGGGAGCTCTGTGGTTCTCACAGTAGGAGCACCCTAAGGTGAGGGTCAAAGTCCTCAGTCTTCAGAGATGCGAAGAGCTAGGTTAGGTCCCTCCCTATAATCCATAGCAAGCTCCACGATTTGCCTTGTAAAGGGTCACTTCCAGGGCTAAAAACCTCTGGGGACTCCAGGTAAATGCTCCCCCAGGCCAACACCTTTCCTTACTTCGGTTTTGAAATCCTTTCACCTCTTAGCATTGCTCTAAGTCACATACATATGCTCGGCAGATCCCAAGAGGTATCAGGAGCCTAGGCAGTATTTTAGAGCAGGTTCTCTGCCTTTGTTTTGATATCAGGGGAAGAAATCCTAGTGCAGTGACATTACATTAAGACTGTGCTAGGTCGACTGCTTCCATATTTTATTCCTGTGAGCAAGGGGAACGAAGGTAATTTGCCTGTCTTTCTGAGCCGAGCTTTAAGGCACTGCACCACATTGAATGTACAGCTTCTTAAATGGATCGACAAATACTTATTTTGCGCCCTTCTGGTGTCAGATACTAACATGGGCAAAACCACAAGATATAATTAATTGTTCAACTAAATGTGAGAGGAAAAGAGGCCTAAATTGGTCCAGAGCAGAAACACGATCTTAGAGTGAAACTGGGGCTGCGAGGTATGATGAGAAGGAAGGGTTGCAGATAGGCAACAAGTCACGAACAAAGGCCCAGGGGCAGGTGTGGGTTAGGTGTGGGCTCAGGGGATTGCGGAATGGGTGCAAACCAGCTGCCCTGAGAACAGAATGCAAGCAGTGTAAAGCTAGGCCTTAGGGTCTTAAGTACCAGGTTCTGGGCAACAGTACTGATAGGACAGAGGCAGGAAAGGTGAAATGTTCAGATGCTATAGAAGGAAGGACACTTGGAAGTCTTCGGATGGGAGTGTGTCCTGGGGACACATCGTGTGAGGAAGTCTGCCTGGTGCCATCTGACCTGGACTGGCAAAGCAAACCCCAGGCCAGAGAGGTATGGAGGGCTAAAAGTAATTTAATGACAATGACAATTTACCTGTCGTGTATTAAAATTTTTCTATTCCTCTCTTTGACCTTCCCAGAAGCCTTTCCAGATAGGTAACATGATCCCAGACAATGAGGGATAGTATCAGAACCAAAACAGATGTACAGTGGCCATTCAGGAACTGTGTGGGGGCTTACCGGATTATTATATTATTATATTATTATTATTATTATTATTATTATAGGCTGCTAAGTTAGATAGAAATTGATATACAGCCAGAGAAGAAGGGGGCCCTCGAAGAAATCAGCGCAAAAACCAGAGACGTCAGAACTGTGGCTCCAGAGAAATCTGAAGAGAGCCAGGCGTCAGGGTGGAGACGCCATAGCCAGGCTTGCAAGCCAAACAACAATTGGAGTTTCCACTGCAATTAGCACCCCTGGCCCAGTGCACCCAGACAGGCATCAGGCACCCAGAACGTCCAGATCCATACTCCCCTCCCTTCCCAAAAATGCCTTTGATCTTTCCAGGTATCCTTGCTATGTGACTTGCTTCCCTATTGGATCAATATTAGCTAAGTGGCTATAGCTGTATTCCTATAGATTGATTGTAGTCTAGCCCACATTGTACCCATGTTGTGATTTTGTTGTATAAAACACAGGCCACCCATTTGGAACCCCGTCCTGGAAATCCAGAGACTGTTTTCCTTCCCTTTATTTCCAATGAAACGCTTCTAATTTCTTCCTTTGGTTTGTGATTTCATTACTCCATGAACTCATCATGTTTGACATTTAGCGGGTCAAGAGTTAAATTTTCCCTGTATCAATAGCATATGCCCATAACCCCAATAGTCTGCGAGGCTGAGGCAGGAGAATTGAATGAAATTTGGAGCCTAGTGTGGGCTCCTTAGTGATTTAGCAAGACCCTGACTCAAAATGAAAATAAAAATGGTTGGAAATGTAGCTCAGTGCACAGGCCCTGTGTTCAATTCCCAGTGGCACAATAGAAAGAAAACAAAGGGGAAAAGAAGGAAGGGAAGTAGAAGAAAGGGAAAGGGAAGGGAGGGTAGAACCTGGTGTGAATGATAAACAGTCAGAAACAAGAGTCTGAGGCAGCAAGACTTGCTGCTGAGTGTCAGAGGCAGAATTCGGAGCCAGGACTGCCTGATGAACCTGCATATGATCCACCTTCTTTGCTTTGTGAAGCAGAAATCTTTGAAAGAATTAAGGTGATCGAGAAAAAACAGCCTAACACTGTGAAATGTACTCACAGGGGATCTCCCAAGAGAGGCGATAGAGAGACTAAAACATTGTCTCTCTATGTCTCTCTTGACTAAAACATTCAAGCATTGTCTTGAAATTCTTTCCCTGTGACCCATCAGAATGCTGAAATGAACAAGAACCACAAGGTCCCCTGTAAACGCTTGCCTCGCTGGGTCAAGCCGGAGACTCCTCTGAGTGGAAAATGATCCTAAATGGTTATCTGACAGGTACTTGCCTTTGGCCCCTGTGGCTCGGAACCAGCCCCCTCGCCCACCATCCCACACCTTCAAACCACAGACTTAGAGAATTAGCATTTCTGGGACCAGGAACAGGGCTCTGCTATTACTTGGCATTAGTGTTCCCTTGTGTTCACAGAGCACTTCCCAGGAGCCCATCTGACCCTTGTGCACTAAACACCCCCACCCTCGCCCTGAGAGGAGGCCCAAACCAGGGCTGAGAATAGATGTTTCGGGCATCTTTCACGCAGAAAATTTGGAAAATACAAGAAAACCGGAAGAAAACAGAAATCAACTATAATCTCACTATCAGGAAATCACCGCAGTTAATGAGCGGCATTGCCTTCTTGACACTCTGACCTCTTTGCCACGTGCACTCCCTCCTTGTTACCTTCTTTACTCACACTGAATTTGTCTTTGATGGCCGTATCCCTCGACTCACACAGCACAGATGGCTGATTGATTTCTCACTCTTTCTTCTTAGTTCGGGTTCCAGTGAGTGACAATGTCAGTACGGTGGGCCTGGAAGTCGTGGACAAATACGACAACCTCGTGGGCCTCTGCCAAGACGCTGACGAGAACTGCAATGGCAGTGCCCTCTATCTCCTGACTCACTCTAACAGCACGGTCTTCGAGGCAAATTGTACTGTGAACGCCAGGGACACCGCTGACAGGCTGAGGTAAGAACTTCCCTGAGTTTGCTTTGGATTTTCAAATTTCTATTTTGGGTTTTGCAGCTTTGCATTCAGCTAGGAAGACTAAAACTTCCTTCTGGATATGGTATCACTTTGTACCGAAAGACAGGACCATTAGGTTGTGTCCACTGTCAACAGCCTAATCTCAGAGGGTTATGCTAATGATGATACTATCCTGGGCTTGACAGTATCCTGCCCTCTTCTGCCACGCTCTGGGCCTGGACTTAATTAGTTTTGGAGGAGGTACCACGATGCCCACAGAATGAAACCCAAAGGGAGCTGCTCCTAATCAGCCTGACAATGAAGTGGTTACTTACAATCCAGCTGTGACTAATTAGGGTGAGGCTTTTCCTTTCATCTCACCTGGCTAAAGCCTACATTCTCCATGCAGCACAGATGAAAATAGCAAACACTGACGTGCAAGAGAAAGAGCGCAGCCCCATGGTCGGTGGTTTCCAGACCCCTCCTAACTCACACATCTAGCTTCTCCACTTGTTCATGACAGGGACACTCATGGTCTTGATGAGCAAGGGGAGGGAGGCACAGGGCACAAGGACTCAACTGTGGTGGGTCCCCTGCTGGAGGATTTCAGGGTTGGTAAAGCTGGTGGGAACAAAAAGGTGGGAGAAGTGGTTTGGAGGTAAAATCGTGGAGGATCTTAGTCCATATGATACAGAACAGACATCTAGAGAAAGTAAGCACAGAAGGGATTAAGAGGGAGGATGTTCCAGAGAAGCAGAAATGTGAATCCACAGATGAAGTCCTCACCATGTCTCTCACTTTTTTGCCCTCTAGAGTCTTCCTTGTCAATTTCAACAATTCGGCTGGGCTTATTTCTTGGAATCTAGGAAGACAAGGTGAGTCCTTTTGTAGCCCATTTGCGTATTTGTCTGTAAACTCAATCAGCCTACAAAATGACTTTGTGTGTGCTCTAGGAAAAAAAAAATGCTTTCTTATCCTGCAATACTCAGATATCAGTTGAGTCTCCCAGTACCTTGGAACCCACATAAGATTTGCCCAACCTCTTATCCCAATGCCCTGTAGGAACTCCCCATGAGTTCTGCAAATTCTCAGAAGTTTTCATGGTCATCTTTAGCTCTGTATGAGTTATTTCTATTCAATGTTGCACAGACATCAATATGGAAATCAACGTCCTTCTCCAGTTCCACAAAGAAGTCTCACTCATACAAATCCTTCCTTGGATATAATAGACTTTAAACAAAAGTTGTAAAGGGGATGAGGATGAGGGGTGATGAGGTGCACCAAAACACAGGTTGACCTCATAGAAATACCAGTAATTTCTTTGGTTTTTAAAATGGCCTTTGGCCACCACCACTATCACCAGGAATTTGTCTTTTCTCAGGCTGTAGCCTCCAGCTTCCCACTCTTCTGAGGCTTATCACCCTTCTTTCCCCTTATCTGTCCCCTTCCCGTTCTCTTCCTTCCCCACAAAGTGCTAAAGCACATTTTTTTTAAATATTTTATTTAAAGAGAAAAAAAAGCAATACAGAAAAAAGGGTAGAAACAATACAAAACCTCAAAAAAAAACCATATATCACTAGTTGACAAACCACATACTCTCCGAAATAGCTGTTCATGTTACAAAATTAAGGCAAACAAAGTGAACACACAGTGAAGCTGCAAACAGAAAAAACAGGATGGAATAAAGCCAATTGAGACAGTATAGTGAAATTGGCACAGAACATCACAGCAGGTCACCAGGACAACAGTAACAGGCAACACTGTATATCTCGTTGTCTTCACAATAGTTGTTCTTCTA
>PVJX010044723.1:0-12726 GCA_004027295.1 Dolichotis patagonum
GGTGCCAGGAAAACAAAGAACTCCTCCCCTCTCTGGGGGGTGGCTGTGAGCCTTCTGGCATGTGGGCTGAGAATCAAACATCTCTTGTCAACCTGTCCCCTGTCCCGTGTCCCCCCGTCCTTAGCAAGTGGGAGCCAGTTAACTACACATCTTGTGAAAAGATTGGCTATGTTATTTAGTATGAGCTCCCCGTATGCAAAGATATGGACAACCATTTGGAAGAAAACAAGAGACAATACGACAGATAATGAAGATCTCTGGTTGTCTAGCTTTGAAATCTATGCTTTCTTATGTCCCATTCTGTTCTGTTTTGTTGTGTTTAATTTTACCCCCTTTAAAATAAAATTAAAAAAAAAAAACAAAAACAAAAAACTCATGCAGCACTGGAGGACTGGGGCTGCTGGCCCCAGGATGGATGCCTGCTTCCACCACAGCAGGGTAACTGTCTTACCTAGCCGAAGGAGTGGGAACAATGGGAATGCAAGAAAAACAAAAAACAAAAAACTTTGTCCTTTTAAAAAGCAGAATCCAGGGCCAGCAATACTTTCCTCTCTGGTTCAAGAGCCTGCGTGAGGCCATTATCACCTGACATTTGTGTTTGTTTCCCTGTTTAAAAGCAAGTAAGATCTGTGCCTGATGCCTGAACAGAACAGCTAATTTAAATAACTATGAAAAAAAAAAAAACAGCCTTCCCAATTCTTAGTACTTCTTCTGTCAGAGTACATGCAAGAGATATTTTTACCATATGACTTCTTTTTTTGCAGGGTTGTACCAGGAATTAAACTCATGACCTTGTGCTTGCCAGATAGATGCTTATGCCACTGAGCTATATCCATAGTGCCTCCCACCCTTTTTTTTAATCAGTACAGCGGATTGAAGTCACAACCACAGGCTTGCAAGGCAGGTGCTTATGTCCCTGAGCTAAATCCCCAGCCCCAAGCCCCTTTTTACTACATAATTTCTAAGTGCAAGTTGGACCATGAAGAGTTCCAATGAGGTAGTTAAATGAACTTGGCTTGGAAAAGCTTTGCCATTACCTCCCGGGAGTTTGAACTAAGCAAGGAGAACAGATGATCCAGTCCCCTCTCCCTAATGAGTTAATGGGTCCAGAGACAAATGCACACTCCTGTGTGGGGGGAGAGAGTTTCTTCTGTGGTCCGAGGTAAACCTATGTTGGCATCACTAATGATCTCAGAGACATCTGTTGGGTTTTGTAAAGTCACATGAAAGGCACCTTGTGGACTTCCAGTATCCTATGCATGGGATGCCACTTCATGGCGCAGAGGTCAGGTTGTCTCCCTTCTTCCTCTAAGTCTGAAGACAACCAGATGGGAAATCTACTAGAACTCATCACTGTTGCACTAGGTGCATCCTTGACGAATGGGACAGGTTTGATCCTGACAGTTTAAAAGAAGAACAACTTATCTACCATTGTAATATGGCCTGGGTTCAATACAAACTGGGAGGTGGAAAAAGATGGGTATGGGATGCCTAAAAATGAAGTCTAGTATGCTAGCTGCTCTTATATTGTAATGAAAATGTACATTAAACAGTCTAATTATAATAAAGGGAGTAGGATCTTACAAGGCACAAAAGAAAATCCAGCTTTGCTTTGTAACCAGAGGCCTTCCACAAATATACAATTATAGATGCATCTACTAGGGAGGGAAAGGCACTAATGAGATATTTCATTCGTCAGTCAACCCCAGATATTTGACATAAGCTACAAAGCTTTAGATGAGGCCTCAGATATATAAAAAACCCAATTGCTGAACGTGGCCTTTTCTGTGTTTAACAATCAGGACCCAGTAGAGGAAGAAAAGAGAAAGGCTAAGATTATGGCTGTTGCAATTGGTGATAGTTTAAACCCACTCAAGTCATCTAAGGAAAACAAAACAAAACCCAAGGACGACAGAGGTAATGCTTCCTGTTTCAAATGCAAGAAGATTGGATGTGGGCCCAAGATAGCACTAAGCCTCCCCCTGGCCCTGCTGGAAATGTGAGGCAGCCGATGTGCCTGACTCCTGGCACTGGAGGCCTGACTGTCCCATTCCCAGAGAGGAGCCAGGCCAGCCAGAAACCTCACTTCCTGCTCTGATGACTGAAGAGGTCCAGAGGAACCTGCAATGAACCTGTCCACAGACATCACCCCTCCTCTGAGGAGCACTGGGTAATCTCAGACACCAAGGGTGAGCCAAGCACACTGCTTATAGACACAGATACAGCTCCTTCTGTTTCCATTTCCTTCCCTGGAAAACTCCTCTAGGCCTATACCATAGTTGGGGGTCAATGGGACCCCTAGTTGGAGATTCTTTTCCCCTCCTCTGATGTGTCACTGTGAAGGCCAAATGTTTAACCATGAGTGGCTCTTGTCTTATAGCGTCCTACTGCCTTGCTTGGAAGAGATTTATTAACAACATTGGAAGTAATTTTCAAATTCCAGCTGAGGCTAAAGATGGATTTTACTTGCTTGGACTACACCAGGTCTCCCAGACCAAATTAACCAATAGGTAAATCCTGCTGCACAGTATAAGGGAAATTCTGCTAGGCCAGTAGTTACAAACCTCAGCTGGTTTCCTAACTGAATACAATACCCAATCAAGGAAAAGGCACGGAAAGGCCTCCAGCCTCTCATACACAGGTTTCTAAAACATGGCCTTCTGAAGCCTTGACTACTCCTATTCTCCCAGTCATAAAGCCCTCAGGAGAGAATACAGGATGGTACAAGGCCTCTACCTAATTAACAAGGCTGTTATTCCAATCTAATATCTGGGGGAAGATCCATATGTAAGTCGCTCCCAAATTCCAGGTGATATTAATTGGTCTCAGTCTTAGATTTAAAGGAGGCATTCTTTTCCATCCCCCTACATAGACTCTCAGTTTCTGTTGCCTTTGCATGGAAAAAATCCCTTTTCAAGAAAAAAACAAAACAAAACAACAACAACAAAACACACTTGCACAGTTTTTCCACAGAGGTTTAGAGACAGTCCTCACCTTTTTGCTCAGGTACTAGAAAAAGACGAGAAACCCAAAACTAGAACAAGGAACCATTCTGCAATATGGAGATGATATTCTAGTTTGCAGCCCAACTCAGGAATTATCCAGCATTTTGAGTACGTTGCTATAATATATGTACATATATTCACATATATGTGTGTATACACCTACATACCATTAACTCATCGACCATTTTAACTTTTAGCTTTCTAGGCAGAACCTTCAAAAGAGTAGAAAAACATATCCACCTACCTTGTATTTGTCTTAATATATTTTTTCCTGCCACATTTGCTCATTATTAAGATATTTGCAATCAATTCTTTGCTCCTTCTCCACTTTCTTCTTTATATATCCTGCAGTAAAACCATAAAATTAAGTAGGGAGATCATAACATTTTATTTTTAAAATATTAAAATCCCTCAAAACTAGGCCAGGAAAGACAGTCTATGTAAAACTAAAAATAAAACATAACAAAAAAAGCACACAGAATAGATAGTGGAAAGAGAACTCTGCATTGCTTTTCTTTAATCTTATTGATATATCATTAAATTTTCTTCCCAGGGAAATAAATTCACAAAACTTAAATGCTACACTATTGCTCAAACTATTCTCTACTAAAGTGAAAGCAGTATAATCTCATTAAATATACAGTGTACAGCTCAGTCATCAGCTGTTTAATAAATGGTATTATTTATCACTCTTTAAAATTTCACTCAGTTGCAACACATCAACCATTTTGCATTGACCTTAAATTCAAACATGAGCTAAATTAACTCTAAGTAAAATACCACAGCTCATTTAAACCTCGTGGGAGCCTTCAGTCCACATTCAAAACTGGTTCAGATACGCCCTCATTAATTTTTAACTAGTATCTTTTAAAAAAACACACATTTGAGAGGCAGGGCAAGGGTCCTGCAGAGCGCTTGCCTAACATGTACAAGGTCTTGGGTTCTTTTCCCAGCTCTTCTCCCAAGAAATGACCCATAGAAGGAAATAAAATTGACAAATAAAAGACAAAAAAGTAACTAAGACTCTTTATTTCAGTGCAGGAAAGAACAATCCCTGTTCCTAAGAATGCTGGGTACTTTGCCAGGATGGTGGTGCTTAGTGTGGACACCATGTCTCCAGGGTCCCCACCAAAGTGATTCTCCCCAAAACAGAGCCTACCACCCCAGTCAACTTGTTTGTGTTTTGAGAGTCTCACTTTGTAGCCCAGGTTGGCCTTGAACTCACTACGTAGCTCAGGCTGACCTCAAACGTGTAATCCTGCCTCGGCCGCCCGAGTACTGGGATTACAGACATGTGCCTCCATGCCCAGCATAAGCCTGCATTTGACATAGAGAAAGAGACGTGCAAACAAATGATTATTTGGAGCAAAATATTATTTGGAGCAACCATGACCATGGCACCACGTAACAGGAATGACTGCTAATCTCTACATTTCCTTGGAAATATTTTTCTCAAACAGCAATACATTCTTCTGGTTCAAAGACGTAAAGGGGAGAAGGTACTCAGTTCGGAAGTCCAGGCACGGCCACCACATCCCCTTTCCCAGAAGCACACAGCACTGAAGAGTGCCAGCTTCCCGTTACCAGCCGCACCGACCTGGCTTCAGGCTCTTCAGAGAGGTGCTTCACGTCACCTACCGGGAAGTCAGCGATGGCCTGCCGGCTTGCCTGCTCTGAAAGACTGCTCGGGTCTCCATTTTCCTCTGCGCCCCGCAGCATTCCGTCCTCCCAGGAAGTCTTGCCCTCTGTGGCTCTTTGTGACATACCGCTTTTATGTTTTTCCTTCCACTCGATCCTTTGTGTTGTGGACTTTGGCCCACTCTTCAGCTAAGATCTGTAGTCCCTGGTGCAAGTCTCCACGCAGCCTCCCTGGGCCTTCACCTTGGTCTGATGGCTCGGGTGCCCCTAGAGCCAGCCCTCTCCTCTGCCCCACCCCGTCCCTCACAGCTTCCTTTGGGGGTGCTCCCATGGCCTTAAACCCAGAATGTTCTCCCTCCCTGGCGTCTTCAGCTCCCTCACCTCCATCCCCCGGGGCCAGCGTGAGCTCAGGTGACCGCCTTCCAGTGGAGCTGGGGGGTTGGCTTTTGCGTGAATGACCTCTACCTCTTATTAGTCATGTGACCTTGGACAACTTCTTCCTGCTTGGTTTTTTTTACTTTTATGGTTTGAATAAAGGTCTTGCTAAATTGATAAATGGCACTGCCCAGGCGAGGCTCAAACTTCCAATCCTCCCATCTCAGCCTCCAGGAGTATGTGGCTTAATTGTGATCTTTATTGTTGGCCAAATCAAGTTGTGAGAAGAAAGCAAAGAAATGAATGCAGAATGTCTAGTTGTGCCTGGAATGTGAGTTTAGGCGTGTCTGCGTACTCAGCTCCAATATTCCGCCTCCTAAATATCCCTTTCCTCTGCTCCGTTCTCGCCACCCTCTCTGCCATTCTTTAATTCTGACCCGGCTCACATGTTGGCATGATTAAAGCAGTAACCACTCTAAGCAAGGTCAGTTTCCTTGTAATCACTTCAAACTTCCTCTCCATTGGGCTGGGGATTTAGCTCAGTGGCTTAAGCGCCTGCCTGGCAAGCACAAGGTCCTGAGTTCGATCCCCAGTACCAAAAAAAAAAAAAAAAAAAAAAAAACTTCCTCTCCACTTCTGGTAATTCACTTCACCTGACCACAACACTGTTTGAAACGCGAACGTGGTATTTCCTTACTTAAAAGTGGTCCCCTTGCCCTGAAATATCCAAAGTTTTGCACATTTAAAGTACTTAGGTGGAGGTTTAATAAAACCTGTTGTAAAAGCGTTTGGGCTGAGGAATATCATTCCTGTCCTTTCAGCACCCCACATTAATTTAATTGTGGAGATTTGTAAAGCAGGGGGTCCCAGTTTCCACCAGTATAAACTATGAACATCTGAAAATCTAGCTGCTTTCTATGCTATCGGTTGCATTCCAAAGCGGTCTTAAGGCCTTAGAGCCTGCTCTTATCAGGACGACAAGGGCTGAATCCAGCAGCTCTCCCAACCCACAGACTGGTTTAGAGCTCAAATGTCCTCCTATGCTCCCATGACAAGCTTACCATAAAACCATTCTATGCACCCTAAAACATCCCCCTAGAATTCACCACTGTGTTTCAATCATCTGAGCTTTAAACGTTTCTTTTTCTTGAGCTTTCAATTTTTAAGTGATCTCTTTATACCTGAAATCACTTAAGGGTACTGACATCATTCCCTTTATTCTACCAATGTTCTTTTTTTGGTTGGGGATTGAACTCACATGTTCACGCTTACCTTGTGGCTACCCTTGTACCATGGGCTGCAGTTCTTCTACTTTTACTTGACCCAAACTCATGCTGTACTGCCCATTTCTTTTCCTATCTTTCATAAAATTTTGCTACTAATAATTTCCCTGAGCTTGGTGGAATAACACATGCCACTCAGTAATCCCAGCACTCCAGGAGGCTGAGGCAGGAGGATGCAAAGTGTATCTCCAGTGGCCTAACACTTCTGTTCCTGCCAGCAGGGCTGTCTGCTCACCAAGGTAACTGTGTATCCCAACAGCCACACTTGCTGAACAGTACACTAGGTAAAACAATCGGAATCAAATGGGGGGGGTGCATGCCTATAATCCCACTCAGGAGGCTGGGGCAGGAGGATCCCATTGTTCAAGGCCAGTCTGAGGAATCTAAGAGACCCTCTGGCAAAATAAAGCGCTGGGGATGTAGCTCTGTGGTAAAGTGCGCTTGGGTTCAATCCTTAGTACCTCGAGCACAGATATACACGCAGATACACACACACATACACACACACACACACACACACACACACACACACACAGGATTTATATAACGATGGAACCAGAACTGCTCTTCTGGAAACTAAGTTGAATGTTTTAGAAATATACTAAGAGCAATTTTTTTGTTATTGTTTTTAAAAAATTCTGCTTTGGGACCACATTGCAATCTGAGATAACTACAAAATACTGGGCACTATCACAAAAATGAAGAGTTCTTCATAAGACACTCCCAGTTTTTGGCTTGGTTTTTTGAAATAGGATCTTGCCATGCAGTTCAGACTGACCTTGAACTCACCAAACAGTCTTGCCTCAACGCTGGGATTACAGATGTGTGCCACTAGGCCCAGTCTTCTAAATTCTTGTTCCACTTTTAAAATCCTAAAAATGGAGTCTGCAAATTATGCACTATTGAGATGGTACTTGCAAAAAAAAAAAAAAAAAGAGATGGTACTTGCAAGAAAGGCTAAAAAAAAAGAAACAAAAGAAAAACACATTGGTCGGTGGCATAAGCGCCTGCGTGGCAAGTGTGTGGTCATGATTTGGATCCCCCATACCAAAAGGAAAACAAAAAAGAAAAACATGTTGACTAAAAAGCAGCACATTCTTAGTAGAAACTGGAAGAAAAAGCACACAGAAAAGTATATAGTACTGCTTTAATTCTAAGATGAAGAACACATGTAGTTCTTTAAGAGCTGTGTAGGTTAACTATAATTTAAGTAGTAATAATAAAGGTTGAAAGCTCCTGGAAAAACATGAAGTTCACACTGTAAACAGGCTTTGATGAAATAGTTGGGAATCCAGGCTTGGTGGTGCACGCCTATAACCCTAAGCACTCCAGGAGACTTCAGGCAGGAGGACTGAAGTTAGAGCCCAATCTGAGAAATTTAGAAATTTAGTGAGACCCTGTTTCAAAATTAAAATAGATAAGGTCTGAAGATACAGTTTACTGGAAAGGCCAGTAGAAGTGAAAGGAAGAAGAAAAGGAGGAAAGGGAGGGAAAAAGGAAAACTGGAGAAGTAGGAACCCTGTAGAAAAGAGAAGTAATTTCAAACAGCCATATATTTGTAACTGACAAAAAACAAGCCCAAGTTCATCACATACCTTAAAGGAGATAAGTAAAAAAAAAAAAAAAAAGTTTTGTGAATTTCAAAGCTTTGTACTCTTTGTGAAAGAAAGTTACAGTAACTTTGAAATAAGTTTTTACACATTTATGTAAAAACAGAAATGGCCAGGAGGAACTCTTGGAAATAAATATTCCAAACACTTGTGTCTTTAATGTTTCACACATGAATTATACATAAAATAAGGAGGCTTTCTAACACAGATTCAAAGCTACTCCAGTTTAGAAACCTGGAGATAATCTGTTTTTAAGAGCCTTTAGTCTATTAAATTCACTAAAGGATTAACTATTAAGACATCGTTTCCAATTAATTTCCCATCTGCTGCTTGTTCAATTGCCCAGCATGGCCTTGAACTTGCGGACTTCCTGTTTCAGCCTTTGAGAATCCTGGGGTTACAGGCATGCACCATCCAAGCCCTGGCCCCAATCATAACATTTCAGTGTTCTGACTGCTGGCAGAACTGACTGAACTCAGGGTTCCTCACTGAACTCCATCTAGTCCTTTCTTTCTAAGACAGGATCTGGCTAACTCACTAAATTGCCCAGGCTGGGTTCCAATTTGCAATGCTTCTGCCTGTC
Source organism: Dolichotis patagonum (assembly GCA_004027295.1). Lineage (NCBI taxonomy): Eukaryota > Metazoa > Chordata > Mammalia > Rodentia > Caviidae > Dolichotis > Dolichotis patagonum. Next base: position 8,495 of record PVJX010044723.1, read on the forward strand.
TCCCAGAGTGCTGCGGTTACAAAAATGCATCACAAGCTCAGCTTTATTGTGCTATGAACTGTCTTGGTTGTGCTACTACATAGAAACATGTATGAAGACTCAGGAGAGCCTGCTGAGTTTTCTTAGCGGCAAGCATCCTTCCTGACCCCAAGAGTTATTTAAGCAGTGTATGAGCAAACCTTCCATAGAACTGTTGCCTATGCAGTTTTTCTCTAATTGTAACAATTCTCTCTTACCAATTAACTCCCTCTCACAATCTTAGAAATGATAATCAGTGCAAAATAGGTATCAATTTATTTCTATTTATGTCTTCTGTTGAGACAGGTCTCGAACTCATGATCTTCCTACCTCAGTCTCCTAAAATCTGGGATTAGAGACTCAGGCCATGCCATCTGGCTCATTTTACTTCTTAAACTTTGCTAGAATTGAATTTATCCATCTGTAAGAATAAAGGTGTTTCATCTGTAGTATCAGGCTAAAATCCTCACCAATGTGATCTTAGGTTTCACTCTTATCTCTTAGATCATCAGAAAAAGAAAACCAAGGAAAGCATTTATTCTTAATCATAATACTCTTTATTGTGCACTTCTCATTGAAAATGTTAAATACCTTACTCTGTAAAAGGAAATTATTAATCGTTTTAAATGTTAAAACTTGTGTTTTCCACTTTTGTTTTGAGATAAGGTCTCACTAAGAAGCCCAGATTGGCCTCAAACTCATGGCAATCCTCCTGCCTCAGCCTCCTAATTGCTGGGACTCCAGGCATTCACTGGAATACTCAGCTTAAAATTCCTGTTTTGGTGATACTGACTTACATCCCATGCACAATAATTCTCAAATTTGGCTTTTACATATGGAATCCATCAGTTCAGTTAAGGTGAAACACTTACGATTCAGGTATTTAAAATTTGTTTCCTGTCAGGTGTGGTGGCACACACCTATAATGCCAGCACTTGGGAAGCTGAGGCAGGAGGATCACCATGAATTTGAGGCTAGCCTGGGCTACACAGGGAGTCCAAGACCAGCCTGAACATAGCGAGACCCAGTCTCAAAAAGTCTCCTAATTTACCAATCCTGCACCTCAAAACACCAATGACTTTAAAATGGTGTCAAAAACTAGTTATTAGGACTGGGGATTTAGCTCAGTGGCTTAAGCGCCTGCCTGGCAAGTGTGAGGTCATGAGTTTGATCCTTGGTACAAAAAAAAAAAAAAATCTAGGCAAAAACTAGTTATTAAGTGTTTGTACTGTTTAATAAGTTTATCTAAATTAAACAGCAAGAACCCAACTCGTGAACAAGTTTCATTCTGGGAGACCCTGATAAAGTGACTCTTATACACCTTTGACACTAATATATAATGTAGCCAGGCATGGTGGTACACACCTGTGATCCCAGAACTTGGGAAGCTGAGGCAGGAGAACTGCAGAGTTCGAGACCAACCTGGCCTACACTTGAGTTCAAGGCCAACCTGAACTGCATAGTGAAACCCTGTCTCAAAAAAAAAAAAAGTTTTTCCTTTTTTTCCTACTGCTTCCAAGACATCCTGGGCTGAGCACTGCACTACTACTAGGCACTATCGCACTGCACAGTGAGCACACAGCAGTCCAACTGTGACAGCCAGGAGACACGTGAGCTACTTACTGCTTCAGTCTGTTAGTGACATGAGGGCCATTTGTATCCCTGACAGCCGCAACTCCAATGTTCCTAAGTCTGGGCCTTCCTTTAAACTAATTCCACAGTAGGCCTAGCTCAGTTTTCTGGCCCAATACACAGTTGTAGAGAAAATCAAATTAGGGCAAACAAAATCAGAAAATCATGTTTATATTGGTAATAACCTAAAACTCTCCCTTCCTTTTCATGAAATGACAACTCTACACATGAATTTTTTTTGTTTCTGTTTTTGTTTTCTGAAATGGTATGGCTGTGTAGTTTTAGGCTAGCCTTGAACTCATTCATCCAAAGTGATCCTCCTGTCTCAGCTTCTTCTGGAGGGCCGGGATAATAGGCCTGTGGCACGCTGGACAAGATTTTTTATTTTAATTACACAGTAACTTGCCCCTGTAGGAATCTAGGACACAGCCTATTTACGTATGGGGTGTGCAGTTTGTTAAAATTCATCACGAGGGCCAGGGATTCAGCTTAAGTGGCATAAGCACCTGCCTGGCAAGCTCGAGGTCCTGAGTTTGATCCCCGGTACCAGAAAAAAAAAATCATCAGGAGAGGCAAATTTCACTAACCTTCAGACAATGGGAAAACAAAACCACTAAAAAGCTCTTCTGTGCTCACAGTAAAAGTTTATTCATATACTCTTACAGACACACAAAACATCACCGCAATGACAACTTCACTCACCAAATGACTCTCCGCATGTGCTACAATGCTGTATTTCAGATTTACCGACATTTTGATAAAGCAATGCAGTTACTCATCCAGGATCAAAATCATTTAAATACCTTTTTAAAAAGTAGGGCTTAGAACAAAGTAATTCTTGAACAGTAAGTTTTAATAGTATTCATCGACGAAAACACAAGAGTTCGAAATGCGCGTTTCTCTGGGGGGAAAAGCCGTAAGCTCAGAGATTTATTAAAGACGACTGCAACTGATGGATGAAAACAAGCTTATTTAAAAAAAAAAATCATGAGTAGGAGAAAAATCAGGTACCCAACAGGAGGTCAAAGCAGAGACGGTGAGCTACGACCGTAACCGAATTCGACGTGCCCAGCAGACCTCCAGGCTGAGAGGCGGCTGCGCTGTTGCCTCCTAGCGTTTCGCACGGCTCCTCCCGTCCCGATCATGTAGGCTCCGGCCGCCAGGCGGCTCGGACGCGGACCCCAGTCCGGGCTGGGCGAGGGACGGAGGGGACAACGGGCCGTAGCGGGCCCCCGAGGCGGAAGTCGCAGGCCCGCGGCAGCGCGGCCGCGGCCTGGCGGATCCACCCGGGCGGCCCGATGCCCCGGCCTCCGCGCCCCGGGGCGGCATCTTCTTCCCCGCCGGCCCGGCCGTCGAGGCCCCGCATCGCTGATCCCTACCGACCGATGCGAGCGCCCCAGGGCGGGGGCGGCCGCGAGGACGGGCGGAACCACTTACCGCGGCGCCGGGCCTGACGTAGCCGGCTCGTCACTGCTGACGGACGCAGGAGGAGGGGACACCGCCGCCCGCGCTCGGGACGCCGCCTCACGTCAGCCCGCACGACAGCAGCAGCCGCGGCCGCCCCACGGAGCCCCGACTCGGAGACGCGCAGTAGCGGACTCAACTGCGGTCTCGCGCTCGCTAGCCTTCCGGACCCGCGCCGGAGACGCCCGAGGGGAGACCCAGGCTCCGATACTGCCCCCTGCAGGCTGCTAGCGGCACTGCAGCGCCGACCACCCAACAATTAAATGGAACGGGGAAGGGGCGATAGTGGGCGGGGCCTTAGGTGGGAGGGGTGGGGCTAGGACCGGAAGCCGCCAGTTGCGCCTGCGCCGGAAATCTAATTTGTTACAAACGAGGGTAACCTCTGTCTTCCGGCTTGGTGATTTCTGGTGGGCTCCTGTGGCCTGAGTGCTAGGCTCTTCTCGGGGTCTCATGGATTCCCCGCCACCCATGGCCCTGCCTGACCTCCTGCTGTGAAGAGCGCCGCCTTCCCACCGGCCCGCTAGGCCGCCCACGCCTTCCTGGGACTTTTCGCGTCCTTGTCGCTGGGAACCAGTGACCATCTCCACGTGGAGACTGTGGAGGGGAGTGAGGGCTTTTGCTAACCATCAAGAAAAAAACAAAGAGGAAAGGGTCTGTTTCATGGGCTAGGAGCCCTGACTTTTCAGTCGAGAGTGATGTAGGATAGAAGAGATTAAAAGATGGGTAGGAAAGAAAAAAACCAGAAGTTGTACTTTTATAAAGACTGCAACTTCTAGGACCCACACAGTCACCCAAGGCAATCCGTATCAGCATTCCTTGATTAGATTGAGGCGCCTTTCAAACCCCAAATCCCTCAGAAATACAGTAAGCCCATAAATTGGTTTAATTGGAAAAATAAAAGCGGGAACCTGATCCTAAGATAAAGGAACAGGTTGAATCAATGTGCCTCACTCTTTTTTTTTAAATTTTATTTAAAGAGAAAAAAAGCAATACAGAAAAAAGGGTAGAAACAATGCAAAAATCTCAAAAATAAAAAAAAACATAAATCACTAGCTGACAAACCACATACTGTCCTCCCAGAAATAGCTGTTCATGTTACAAAATTAAGGCATACAAAG
>PVJX010044724.1:0-11511 GCA_004027295.1 Dolichotis patagonum
GTGAAGAGGAGGTAAGGCTGCAGGCGGAATTAAGATGAACTTAAAAAAGGGCACAACACGGTCCTCACAGGATGCTAGAGAGAGGACGTGGGAGCCAGGAGAAACAAGGAGGACTGTCTGGCTTTGCAGGGGGAAGAGGCGCACACCTGAGAAGGCAGGCAGCCTGCGGAAGCTGAAGAGGCAGCAAACAAACTGCCCCCCAAGAGCCTGCAGAAGGGATCACAGACCTGCTGTCACCCTTTATTTTAGCCCAATGGAACGCAGGTTGGACTTGTAAGGTACAGAGCCTTACACACCACTGTTCCTTTAAACCACTAAGTTAGAGATAATTTGTTACAGCAGCAATGGAGGATGAAGACAGTAACTATCACGGATCTCATTATCTTCTGCCAACAGGAACCAAGTAGATGAGTGAAAGAGGAACACAAATAAGTGAGTTTAATGAAGTTACTATAGAGAAAGTTCACACCAAAAGCAAAGCCCTATTTGGTGTTAGACCAAGCGCAGGGTCTCGGGTGGCAGTGATCTGAGAGTCGCCCAAGTCCTGCAGTGGACCCTTGCCCAACAGCCTTCACCTTACCTCACCTCCTTCCCCCTGGCCACACAGCCTCTGCTGAAACTGCGGCACTGCTAGGACGCTGGACCCTGACGGCAGCTCACCGCAGCTCTCACTGTTCAAAAGGTTTCCAGCCTAAGCTGAGTCCACAGCCCGGAGCCTCGACTCACTGGTGCTGGGTAGATGATCTCGAACTACCTAGGACACTTGCTTCACTGTCAGGCCATCCACACAAGGACGATGTATCTCTGCTACCTAAAGTTTCCTCTCATCCTTCTCCTAAGCCTAACATGTGTGATTCTTTCATTTATCCCCACATGCTGAAATGGTCCTTTCCACCTGCATGCCCCTTAAACGTGACACTCCTAACGAGACATACAATTCCACACAGATACAGTGCTGGGGACAAAGTTCAGTAGGTCCAGTCCCAGATATGAGAAAATCTAGTAGTCACTCAAATGGTTAGACTAGATGATCTCAAAGGATTCTTCCAGCCCAATATTCCAAGATTTTAAATTCATTCAATAATTATTTATCATTTTTACACTAACACTGCCATACTTCTGCTCTTCAATTTATAAAGACAATGCAATAAAGGTCCTACAATCCAGGTTATGTTCTGCAGAGTCCTTTGTGGCTTCCCAGGTTTTTACTCAGAAAGAGGCACCCAGGAAAATGGTACCCTTCAGTGACACCCCACACCATCCAAGAATTTCCAAGCACGCTCTTCCAGTTTGGGCTGAGAAAGAACCACAAGGCCATGTGCTTTTGGAAGCAAGGCAGGGCTTTTGGAAGGTGACTGAGTGATGAGGGCCATGTGGCTGACTTGCTGTTCCAGTCACGGCGGGTATGACTGGGAAGGGCATGTCTGTCTTCCTCCCTGGCTCCTACCTGTTTCCTCAGCATCATGCCATGAGTGGCTCTCCTCTGCCAGTGCTTCACCGTGCTGCTTGTGTTTAACACTCTTGCCAAATATGGACTGAAAATTCTGAAACACGACCCAAAATAAACTTCTCCTCCCTTGAGTTGTGGGTCCCAGCAGATGAGAAAGTGACAAGACACGGCCCCACATCTACTGTCTTCGGAAGAGTTGTGCTCTTGGAACTCCTCACCCAGTATTTCTACTGGGCAGACACATGTCCACACCTATTTTTCTTACTTCCGACCCAAGCTTATAATTCAGCTGATGCCTATGGAATAATAATTTGGAAAGAAAAGCTTGGACATGGTATTTAAGTCCAAGACATAAAATGGTAGTGGTGGGGAGATTTCTTACTGTGAACCTTTTTGTGCTTTATGAACAATAAACCACAATAACATTGTTTCAAATAAATATTTCAAGAGTTAAATTAATTAAAGGTATTACAATGATACTGTTTCTCTTCTGTAAAAGGCCAGCACTATTCCATATACAATTGGATACTTAATAAAATAATCTGATGATAACTCATCTGGACTTTTCGCTAGCAGATAGAAAGGTAGGAATGAGCAGACACACTTTACAGGTAAGAAACACACATGGAACGTTCAGAGGACGAATGCAAGATTCCACCCTGAGCCATTAGAAGTTTTAACAGTTCCTTGGTAACCTTGCCTTCCCTTGTCCAAAGGGAATGTCGGTTTCCATGCGACTGCATTTCAGCTCTGTGGCTGGGGTGGCCACTTGTTCTCTGAGAACAAAGTGGCATCTAGGCAGGCTTTAAGGTAGATTTATTTCAAGCTCCAACACTTCATGTCATCTTGAGTTTAAGATCAAGAGAACAAAAATATGATCTCAGGCTTTGTTCTCTCTTTTCCTCTCCATGACCACAGTTGCCCTAACCCTTCAGACAAACCCCTCGTCTTATATATAAGAGCAGAGCTCTTATATATAACATGAATGCTTGTCACAAAACCTCCAGAGAAAGGGTATGGAAAGGGTATGGCAGTGCAGAGCATCTCAGTATGACACTGAGGCTGCGGGATACTCTGTTAGACAAATGAAAGCCATTAGCAAAATCCTTGAAGGCACTGAGGAAGATGGAGTAAACCCTTTTAGCATCAGGAGTTTCTTAGTCATCTTCAAATGAAGATTTGTGTATTTAATATGCAAGTTAACACAAAAGTAGTTCAAAGCAAAATTAAATTTAGGTGCAAAGAAATAAAACTAAAGGCTAAGTATTAAGTAAAAAACAGTAAATACTTTCAGCAGTTTAGGTCCTCATTAATGGTGATTAGAATTTAGTTGAGAGTGGGCATAAATACTAAGTAATAAACTTCATAGAGAAAGAAATGCAATAGTGTTTGTAAGCTTATGATAAAGATTATCATACAGGCAAAGATGCACACACACCCCTCCATCACTGAACCATGAAGATTTGGATAAGCAGTAAGCAGTTCACATAATATAATTGATGTTATTTTCACTCAGTTGAATCACACATTTCTGAAATAGCTGAACAGCAGATAGAAGACCAAAACGGGAAAGGAGGAAATTGAGTCAATGGATCCTGACCTGAGATCTTTTTGCTTCCACAGCAAGACCTCATTCCTCATGGGCCAATATGTGAAGCTGTGAGTGTGAAGCCAAAGGTGAAATGGAGAACCCAGAAGTGTGTACCATCTAAGGAAACCTGCAAGGAAGGAGCAAGTCAGCCCAAGAGAGAAGCCCTGGGGCAAGAACCACCAGAAGTGCCATGGGGGTGGAGTCACTCAAGCCCTTTAGAGTTCACAACCAGATTGCTTCAGATGCTGAATGTTGAACTCCAGGAGTTAATGTTTGCCCTGCTGGATTTTGGACTTGCTTTAGTCCCATTTGTCTCTATCCCCCTTTGCACCCTTTGGAATGGTAATGTTTGTCTTGTGCCACTGCATGTTGAAAGTGTTTATCTTTGTTTTCATTCGCACAGGGGGTCCTACACTATTATCTGATATTTCATGTATTTGTGTTTTGAGACAGGGTTTGACTGTGAGTTTTGGCTGGCCTTAAACTCACTACCGAGCCCAGGTTGGCCCAGAACTCATGCTGATCCTCCTGCCTCAGCCTCTGGAGTGCTGGGATTTCAGGTGTGCAGGATGCCTAGTTACTAATACTTTATTTCCACTTTGTTTTAATCACCTCCTCTCCACCCCCACCTCAATTCTATATGTACTTAAAATCTGCCAATTTTTTTTTTAGCCCATTTCAATGCCTTTTGCATCTCATTCTTTTCCTGTGGGTCCCATTGCATTCTTCCTAAAGAGTACACTTTAGTAAATACTCTGTCATGATAAGATCTCGCAATGTACTATCCTGCAAGAAGAGTAAAGTGGTTTGAACAGTTCACAATTTATTACTCATTACCTCACACTTCATTATTACTGCATTTTTAGTTTGCTAGAAAAACAAAAACTAGTCCTGGTTGGGATCCAGGATCCCTTCACCTTGCCGTCTCTTCCCTGGACTCGGTGCTTCCTGGCTGCTGTGACATGAGCAGCTTTCACCCGCATCCCTGTCCCCAAGCTGCTTCTGCTCTGGACCAGTTGACTACAGACTGAACCTCTACCAACAGGAGCCAAAATAAACATCTCCTCCTTTGAGTTGTGGGTGTTTGGTATTGTGTTTTGAGATGAGCAAAGTTCCTTAGGTGCTCAAAACTGTAACAGTGTCTTATTTAGTACCCTCCAATTCTGGATCATCTTTGATAGTTAACGGAAGCTGTGTGAAGCTTTTACATCTGTTGTGAAATTCCCACCAAAGAGCCCTAGTACATTTCTTACTACACATTATTTAAAAACTAACAGAACAAGGTTCCCAGAAAATTTAAAACCTTTGTCCTACCTGTTTTGAAAACCTGGCCACTATTTTATTAAAATCTAGTGTTCTAATAATTCCTTAGGGAGTACTCACACACGTGGGAAAAATTATGATCGTGATTTTCAGTTCATAATTATTCATAATTGGACAAAAACTGGAAGTAACCCAAGTGTCCAAGAATAGAATGTCTATGCACAAGGTGGCACATGCTCCAGTGGACTGCTGTTAACCATTTAGGGGTACAGATAATGCACCGGGAACTCTTTTAGTGACAAACGAAAGCCATGAGTGTACGTGTGTGGAGGTGGCCCACGCTCTCACAGTCACTCACACCTTTCCTTCCTTGCACTTACTCTAAGTTGATCTGTGTAATTCCTGACTAGTGTTTGTCTCTCCTTCTGGTCTACAGGAGTCCCACCAGGGAGCTTCTTCGTTTTGCATACCACTTGACTCAGCATCCTAATAGCAGAGAGAAGTGAGGGAGGAAAAAAGAGAACAGAGAAAGCAGCAAAGGCACAGGAAAAGGATGCATTTTTCATGACGATACTGTGGATCCAAGTCATGAGACACTGAAACTGGGAGAGCATGCTCTCGTTTCCACCGGAACAAAGCAAGGCCAGGATGGCCAGGCTGCCCCAGCATCTGGGATTGTGCTGGGCCTGCACCCTCGGCACGGCAGGGCTCCCCAGCTGACCAGCTTGATGCACAGGACACAGCACTGGTGCACGTGCGAGGTGGGCAGGCTGGTAGCAGGAATCTGTTAGACTAGCAGCATACTTAAGCATGGACTTGCAACTGAATTCAGAATAGTCTGTGGCCCAGGAATATCAAGGAAGGGCTAGGAAAATGCCCCTGTAAGTAAGGTGTAAGTGGGCCGGGGATTTAGCTCAGTGGCTTAAGCACCTGCCTGGCAAGCATGAGGTTGTGAGTTCGATCCCCGGTACCAAAAAAAAAAAAAAAAAAAAAAAGTAAGGTGTAAGTGTAGGTGCAGAATAAAGCCAGTAACTTGGGTATTAATACTAATTTGTTTATTGCCTTAGATATTCTTCCAGACATCTAAAATGCACTAAGACTAAAATCAAACAAAGATGATCAAAATGGTAATTAATGTAATGGTTATGACTTTCCCCTCTAATGTTCATAATTATTTTATAATAAAAAGTCCAATATAATAGGAAAAAGTGTCTCCTTTGGAGAACTGCTATTTTCTTCTATCAGATGCTAGTGATCTGGAAACTCATGGACCACCTGACTATAGTCTGAACAACTATTTGGAGTTGCTAAGACTGCTAGTAGCTGTTATACCCCAAGATTAATAGGTGGAAAGAGTAAATAATCAGTGAACGACTCTAAGTTGGATTGATTCAATTTTCACTAACGGGTCAATTTTAGAAATAAAAGCCTTTCAGTTTTAATTTTGAATCTAACACCCTAGGTTCCTTCATCTTTATTAAATTGATATAAAATACTTCCTTTTCAATCCTAAGTGCTAACACATAAATCTCAGTAAATGCCCAAAGGCCTCATTTTTCAGATAAACCTGGTGTAGGGAGCCCCTGAAGGTGGAAACTGACCACACCTGTGGGAGCCAGCCAGCAGGCCCAACAAAGACCACCTAGAGTGAGCCACAGAAAACAACTCCAACCTCCCCCCAAATCAGGCCCTTGGTTTGCCATACACGCGGATTACCAGGCAATGGGGTGTGATGTGACTTTAAGTTGCTAAGTGTATAAACAAATGTCTCTACAGTCAGGGGGCAGTTCGTTTCCTCCCATCTGGAGAGGTCTCCACCTGACCCCAGCTTTCATCTCTTTATTTTCTTATCCTTTTACAGTTCTTCGCCCCAGGACCCTCAAGAGCTATATGGGTCGCAGCAACCTGGGAGTTCTTTAGATAGGAGTTTCTCAGTCTTGTTACCACTGAAATTTGAAATGTCTAGTTTTTATTTTGGGATATTAAGGGCTAATTTGCGCCCTCTTCAAAATAATACAGGATGGAAGTCCTAACTCCCAGGGCCTCATCAGGTGAGTATATTTAGACACAGGGTCTTGGAAGAGGAAAATGAAGTAAAATGTGGTCACACAGCAGGTGCTGAGCCAATGTGACTGCTGTCCTTATCAGAAGAAATATGGGTAAGACACCTGTGCACAGAGAAAAGACTATGCTTGGACACAGTGAGAGGGCAGCTGTCTGCAAGCCATGGAAAGAGGCCTAGAAAATGCCTACTGATCTTAAGACTTTCAGCTGGCCACACTGGAGTGGTGAGCGTCTGTCACTTAAGGACCCCATCTGTGCAATGCTGGGATGTGGCCCTGGCCCCAGGAGACTCACACAAAGGGGCTGTCCTTATTCCAACAGCTGATGGCATGCCTGGCCTCCCGCTGTGGTGTCAGTACCACCCTTGCACCCCACCTCATTATGAAAATCAGAAATCTCTACATATTGTTCAAATGTACCCTAAGGTATGAACTCTTCCTGCCCATCCTACTGAGTACCTTCGGTAACCCCTTGTGCTCCCCAGTGCTCAGCATAGCAACCATTTAACTAAGTAGATAATCAAATATTTACTGAAGGAATTCATGTACCTGGTCCCCATCCTGGGTCCTACTGAGCCCTTGACGTACTCCTTGTGCTGCAAATAAGGTAGTAATCATTTCCTGGTTAATTTATGGTGGGCTGTGTAATGTTTAATGAAACAAGCAGTTTTCATTGTAGCATGGATCCCGGCAACTCAGTGGGGTTAATGTCACACCTGCGTCAGCCTCCTCGTGCTGCTACTGCTCACTTAGCTCACTGCAGACCCACTGAGACTTGGTCAGTGTGCTGCTGTCAGCTTCCCTAAGGCACCACCTGACTCGAGGCAGACAGATGACTACGACAAATTCTTCTCTATCCATTTGAAACTCAGGGCACTCATGAAGAAAACAAACTGGATTTCCGTGCCGAGAGGCTAAACTGTTACCATGATGACACTCCAGTCAGAAACCCCAAAGCACACCCAAGGACCGATGCCTTCAGAGATACTTCTGGAAAGGCAAAATCACAAATTCCACCCCTAGCACTTTCGTGAATTTGATGTTTTAACCTTGCCACAGCTGCTGTCATGTTATTTGAATCCTGGTACATTTGGGTTGTGGGTGGCAGAGGAATAGGCCAGCTCTGAAATTCCAAAGCACTGGGGAAAGGGCAACATTTTGTATACAAACAACAATTTCTGATTGGTGCACTAATAGTTTCCGTAGCCTATACTCCATCATTCGTAGGAAACCATCCTGAGAACATTATTTCAACTTGACCTAGAGACTGTTCATTTACAAATCCATTTATTGCATATTTTAATAGCTGGGGTTCATAGTATTAGAGCTTTCATTGGCCTAAATTAAAAAATACTAAAAGTAGTCATTTTTAAGTGTCATTTCAGAAGAGAATGTCTAGTGTTTCAAACTTACTGTGGCTTTAAATATTTTTTACTTTAAAAAATTGTAATACTAACTTTATAACTTTTACGAACGGCAATACTAGCTCTATATCTTTTAAAAAATTATAATATTAACTTTGTAACTTAAAAAATTATAATACTAACTTTGTGACTTTAAATTGGAATTTAACTTCAAGTGATATGTGAAACATAAATCTAACAAACAACTCCACTGATATCGGGTGACCCAGCAGGGACCTGCTATGAGAGGCCCTGAGCAGCCTGGCCGCAGGTTCTCACGCTGGCCGCAGGGTGTAAATGATGGCAGAACACAGAGCCCTAACTCACTGCTCCTTACGATGTGGAGGCTGAGAAGAATCCTCTTCTGAAGTTGGAAGAAAAGGAGAATGGCTCGTAGAGATCCTGAAACCTAGAAACCAAACAAATCCCTTCGCAAACAGTCTGTCCACTCCGCGAAGCTGGTGAGCAGGTGGATGCTAACATTTTAGAGAAAGGTGGCAACAGACCAAAGGACAATGCTTTGTAAACTCTTCCTTTCCAGAAAGATAGAAATTTTCCAGAAAGAATAAAAATTAGATAACATTTAGAATTTCACGTCTTTCCTTGGTCACTTATAAATATGGAGTCTACATTCACTCAGCAGTAAAAACTACCATATTCTGATCATGGCATTAAAAGAGTTGGAAAAAGGCCCCTAATTCCTATTACGTTTATTTCTTGGTTCAGTCTCAGCACTTTCAGCTGCTCTTGTGCGGCGATTCAGTCTTGGGTTTGTTTCTATGTCTTGAAGATCATTTCTAAAAACAGAAAGAAATGACATCTTAGAAAGCAATGATCATTATTCCATAGTAATTATAGGTTATAAATACTTGCACATTCATTATTCCACTGAAACCCCCGAACAGCCTTTCATTCTATTGACACATCTGCTATCACTGTTGTTGTTATTCTCATTCCTACTTCCTAACTGAGAAAACAGTGAATTCTCAAAGATGACAGAAATCGAGAATCAGTAATAAAGCCCTTTCTGAAACAAAATTCAGTAGTTTTATGCTTCTGTTATGTATCTTAATGGGTAAAAATCAGGAGGAAAAAAGCTTTATTCTAGCAAGAAAGAGCCAGATAGTCTAATCCTATCTCTTTTTGATCGTATCAGCGAGTGACACTGTAAGGTAACCTCAGAAACAATACTCCAAGAACCCTCCAAAAGAGAGATGGCCACACCCTCCTCTTGCTGTGAGCACAGCCTTGGAGAGAGGGGCTGCTGTGCAACCAGGTACAAAACCAGTCAAAGATTTTGTGAGTTCTTCTTTTTCCTTTGGTGCTGGGGGTGAAATCCTGGGCAGCACATGCTGGGCCGCCGAGCCCTGCCCGCCTCCCAGACCCTCTGAGAAACAGAGCGTGAAGTCACTGAGGGACAGCCACACTTGCTGCCCTGGGGGTGCAGGCGGGGGAGCACCGCCTCACTCAGCACAGCAGAGGTGGAGTTGATGTGTCCAAGGGTGAAAGGACAGGAGACCTCTTGTCACCACTGCTAGGAAGTGGCGGAAACTTCACTTCCAGGTTTGGAGGAGGTGGAGTTGCCAGGAGTCTGGGGAAGGGAGAGTTGAGAGACAGTACAGGTAGTCTCTGGGCTGGGAAACAGTTCTGGATTCCCTAAAATGGGGACTGTATGCTCTTTACAGTTTGCTCAAGGCCATATGATATGCAGCACGAAAAGTGAACCTAAATGCAAACAGTGACCAAAACCAAAGTTAGAGGCTTGAACACTACCTGACTTCAAAACTTCCTATAAAACAGCAGTAATTAAGAGTGTGTGTCACTTAAGAGACAGATCAACGGAGCAGAACAGTGATTCTCTCTCACACACACACACACACACACACACATTCAACACCAATGTTACTAAATGGAGATAGGATAGTCCCTCAATATCGTGCTGCAGCAGCCAGAGATCCCTATGCAAAAAAGAAAATCTGAACCAAATTTCGTATCTTCTCACATTTGAAAAACTTACTTCAAAATAAATAAATAAATACTGACTTCAACGTAAAAACTAAAAGCTTTAGAATGTAAGAAAAAAATCTCTGTAATACTGGGTGAGGCTAAGATTTCCAAAACAGGATTCCTCCCTCCCTCCTCAAAAAAATCCCACCAAAATATTTTAAAAATTGATACATTTCATCACGCTTAAAACTGTTCTCTGAAAACACTTGAAACAGGAAAAGCAAACAAGTGGTGCAAAAAGACCCAAACGAGACCCTGGTAAAAGTTCCGCATGGTAGCAGGCACTAAGTTGGGTTCTGGACACAACAGTTTAGGAGAGCAGTGGCTGAGGAAAGCCAGGGGAGCAGGCCAGGGCCTGCAGAGCGGGTAGCTGCCCACGGCTGCCTCAGGAGCCGCTTTCCCAGCGAGGCGGGAGGCCAGTGAGGGCAACCACCTGGGCACCTGTCCTGCCTCTCAGGAGCTATTCCTACAACCCATCCCCCACCTCTAGCCCCCATTCCCTTTGCCCAGTAAATGTTCCTCCTCTAAGGAAAACAAGCAAACAAACAAAAACAGGGCACAGTGGACAGAGGAGAGCTAGGCCCAGGCCAACAGCTTTGGGTTGAGTTTGCTCCTGGTGGCTCTAGAAGCAGTATTCCTTCTCTTCATCTTTTGTTTCATGCACATTGGAACTCTTGCTAAGTGCACATGTGCATTTTGTTTTATTTTTAGAGTGCCTAGGCTAGGCTAGGCTTGAACTTGTGATTCTCTGTCTCGGCACTGCAAGCAGGCTGCCAACGCAGAGGAGCACAGCCAGCCTGGCTGTGTATATGTGTCTAATCATATATCTTTCTGATGGACTGACACGTGCAAGCATTATGAAATGTAACTTTGCAAACAGTATTTATCTTCAAGTCCGTTTTGTCTGGTCTATGCTTGTCTATGCAGTCTTTCTTCGTTGCTCCTTTATTCCTTCATCACTGGTATTTTCTATTGCTCCACTTCAATTTCTTTTACTGTATCTTAAAATTTATTTTCTTAATGGTTGCCCTGGAGATTAGTTAGTACATTAGTTTACAACAATATCCAGTTCCAATTAATACCAATGTAATGTCGACAGCTTACAAAGGCTTTGTTTCTATGTGCAGTTCTTTGCCTTCCTCGTTCTTTATGCTGTTATCGTCACACAGATTTCACCTTTATAGTTTGTTCAACAACACAGATTTGCAATTACTGCTTTATGTAGCTTTTAATACAGGAGAAAAATTACAAACCAAAATATATCTATGTTCTTTTACATTTACTTATGTAGTTACCTTTGCTGGCACTATTTATTTTTTCATGTAGATTCAAGTTACTGCTCTGTGTCCATTCATTTCAGCCTGAAAGGTTCCCTTAGTACTGACCAATTCTCGTTTTTGTTTCTCTTGGAGCATCTTCATTTCACTTTCACCTCTGAAGAACGTATTTGTTACAGTATTAATTGGCAGTCCCTTTCTTTTAGTACTTGGAATATGTCATTTTGCCGAGTTTGTCCTGCATGTACCTGATGTTTGTAGTGATGAATCATTTTTCTCTTAAGATTTTTTTTCTGTCTTTGAC
The DNA here is from genome assembly GCA_004027295.1 of Dolichotis patagonum. Lineage (NCBI taxonomy): Eukaryota > Metazoa > Chordata > Mammalia > Rodentia > Caviidae > Dolichotis > Dolichotis patagonum. Next base: position 11,359 of record PVJX010044724.1, read on the forward strand.
TTCTGACACTTTGATTACAATGTGTCTAGACATGGATGTCTTTGCATTTATACTACTTGGAGTTTGTGGAGTTCCTGAGATGTGTAGTGTTTTCAGCACTCTCCGGGGAATTTCATTATTCACTGTCATATTCTTTGTGTCACTTTCTCTTCT